>CM029021.1:160689060-160906082 GCA_016801055.1 Panax notoginseng | reverse complement strand
GTTGATTTGAAAACATACAAGTTATCTTTTAATAACAAGATATATAATTAATAGTTTTTTTTAAAATACTAATAATAAATAAAAAAGAGTCATTTTGAGTATATTTGTTGAAGATATCCTATGCTGGACTGAGAAGAAGAAGCCATAAATAATGCAAGGTGAGTTTTACTTGGGCCTATCTATCTGTCTCCCAATTTTATACCCAATCGGGCATCAAAATACATTTTTAGACGAAGACGTATCGGGGTAAATTGGGCCTTCAAATTTTGGGTCCAAAGAATATTTAAATTATAATTTTCAGATAATACTTAATTTCTTCTACAACATGTTGGTACTAAGAATATGGAGTATATTTTAGTGTATTAAGATTCTGTCTTATGTTTAGCAAGGACAAAAAAGTGGCACTCCACTCTCTTAATGAACTTTGACCAAAAAGTAACACCATTATTCAAAGTAATCAACTTTGACCACTATTTATATACTACTACTAGCGTATAGTATACGGACTTCAACGAATTTGCGTATTTTTATTTACCAACCTATTCAAAATTTAATTTATATATAGTACTAGTATTTAGCGTGGGTCAACATAACATAACATTTTCTAAATATTAAAAAAACAAATTTCATTTTATAATCTATAACTTAAAAAATATATCTAATTAGTACAAAAAAAATATTTTTTAAAATTTAAAAAAGAAGAGGGAGTACTATTTTAACTTATTGAGGGCAATAAGCTAAAGATGGCCTGGGGCATCTATCTATGATATGGAAAACTGAAATTAAAGAGCCTACTCTTCTTCTCTTACAGCCAGCCAGCCAGCCAGCCAGCAAGCCAGGAGAAGAAAGTAACACAACCAACCATTTCATCCCATTCTTCTCAGTCTCTCTCTCTCTAAAATGGGCTTATTCCAAGTAATGGGGGTTAAAAGCTGCATCATCTCTTTCATTCTAACTTCACTTATTTTCTCTCTCCTCCTCCTCCTCTACATACCAATATTCCAAGTCGCCACAGTCAACAATCTTACCATTAATATTCCCAAATCCACATATCCAGTTAGCTTTGCCTACTTAATTTCTGCATCCAAAGGCGATACTTTGAAGCTCAAAAGGGCCCTGCTTGCTCTGTACCATCCGGGGAATTATTACTTGATTCATATGGACTCTGAGGCCTGTCGGGCCGACCATTTGGACATTGCTAATTTTTGTCTATGGTCACCCCGTTTTTAGTCGGGTAGGTAATGTTTGGATAGTTGGGACGCCCAATTTGGTGACTTACAGAGGGCCCACCATGCTATCCACCACTCTCCATGCAATGTCTATTCTTTTGAGAAAGGCCGGAAATTGGGATTGGTTCATTAATCTCAGTGCCTCTGATTATCCCCTTGTAACTCAAGATGGTACGCTCGCACTAACGGTGCTGTTTCTGGACTCACCTTTCTCATCACTCTTCTTTAATTTTACAATTTTTTTAATTCCCGCTCATTTTCCATAATTGCAGATCTGATTTATGCATTCTCTGAATTGCCAAGATATCTCAATTTTATACAGCATTACAGTCGTCTTGGTTGGAAATTGTAAGCCCACAAAAATATATATATATACTTTTTTTATAAAAAAAGAAGATAAAAAGAAGAAGAAAATTCAGAGTAGGGAACTGAACTATTAATGTATACTAGGTTTGACTGTTAGTCGGAGTTAAAGAAATAGTCTCGATCGGACTGGTTAGATTGGAGAGGGGTGAATTTTATGGATCCGTTATAATGAAGTTAATTTTATGTAAGTTAGTTTTATGTCTCCCGAACTACGTGTTGACACTATTCCGAAATTCATAATCCTTATATAAGGAACTATTAATCTTGAAAACTAGTAATCCCACTTAATCCAGTCCCTCAAACAAACATACCCATAATTTCTCAATGAAAGATACCCCAACTAGAAATGAGGTCAAGTGTTTCACTTGTTTGACATTTTATTTTATTTTTTATTTTTACTTTGTCAAGGACTCAGCCAGACTTAATTTTTTTTCAGTATTAAATTTAAAACTAAAATTTATTATTGCAAGAATTATATATAAGTTGGTGCTAATAAAATTTTAACACGATTAAATAACTCTTATTTTATTTCCGAACTAATTAAGGTATGTACATTGAAAAACCATATTATAGTAATTAATAGAGATTTGAATTTGCAGCGACAAGAGAGCAAAACCAATTATGATAGACCCGGGTCTGTATAGTCTAAATAAATCAGAGATTTGGTGGGTAAATCAGCAAAGAAGCCTCCCGACAGCTTTCAAGCTTTATGCAGGTTTTTCTTCCCCCACCTTCAAATTTTAAATATATAATGAATATTCATCAATATATATATATATATATATTATATGTTTTCTTTAATTTCTGATCAAGTGCATGTGAAGTTCTGAAGAGAAACGTACGTAACGTGATAAAATACCTCTGGCCGGCTAAGCAGTGTCGATCACCATTCGAGCCCACGTGTTTCCGTTCCAAACTAGGGTCGCCAAACAAGTCTTAATGTCATACAGTATATTCTACGTATTGGGTATGCATTTTGCGTATAATGTATATTATAGTTCTGAATCATCGTACGATAACTAAATAACTTATGCATTTTACTGTATATGATATCGTATCACGTACCTATTTAATCAGTGTTCCTGATAATCATTCCAAATAAAGTCCTAGAACAAATTTTAATATATAGTAACGACAATTGAAAATAGTTGTCCAGGAAATGAATATGTTGTTCTCAATTTGAATTTGTTTTGGCTAAATTACCAGTCTTGTAATGGTTTTCTTGATTCCCAAAAAAGTGGCATGGTTATTTATATTTTTGTTCACACTAGCGCATGCATGTATGCAATAATGCAGGTTCAGCATGGACAATATTATCTAGATCATTTGCAGAGTACATGATAGTGGGGTATGAGAATTTGCCAAGAACCCTCCTCCTATACTATACAAACATGGTGTCGTCGCCTGAGGGATACTTTCAGACCGTTATATGCAACTCCGACGACTACAAGAACACTACCGTGAACCATGACCTACACCACATTTCTTGGGATACACCCCCAAAACAGCACCCCAGGTCGCTTGGTCTCAAAGATTATAGGAAAATGGTCCAAAGCAATCGACCATTCGCTAGGAAATTCAAGCAAAATAACCGCGTTCTTGACAAGATTGATCGCGATATCCTCAGAAGACGGCCTGGAAATTTTACTCACGGAGGATGGTGTTTTCAAAGGGATAATAATGCAATCCAAACGTGTTCGGGTTTGCAGAGTCAGAATTTGGGTGTTTTAAGGCCTGGAGCAGGGGCTGTGAGGTTGACAACTTTGCTACGAAAATTGATACATCCTGACAATTTCAAGAGGAGCCAATGTAAATGATTTTTTTTTTTTTTTGATAAAAGATTACAAGCAATTAAAACTGTAAAATTATACTAGTATATAGTAAGACGGGAAGAAAAGACGAAAAAGAAAAAGAGTACTTCACTATTGTACTTTATCTAGCTGCTGATACTTTATATCTTTTAATCTCGATCAATATTTTATGTTATTGATCAACGGTTGAGATGTTGGTTGTTCGATAATATATATATATATATATATATATATATATATATTTATATTATATATATATATATATTTCCTTTTCGTGGTAATCGGTGGTCAAAGACACTATTTCAACCTTGATCTCTATATTGAATTACCAAAATTAAATTCAATTTCATTCTTGCCGCTAGAATTCCTAAATGACATTGTTTTGTAGACTAAATGGCATTGTTTCCATTTACGGCTTTCAAACCCACTTTCATAACTAAAGATAGAAAAAGAAATAAAGAAACATTCAGTGAAGGATTCATAATCATTAGAACATACTAATCTATATAGCAAAAGTTACTCCTACTTCAAATAATCCTCCACTAAAAACGTATAATGAATTTGCTTCATAAAGTAGGTAATGCATGCTATAATATCTTAGGATTCCCCCATACCATTTAGTCATCCTCTCCCTCATATATATATATATATATATATATATGTTACGAAAAAAGATTTATAAAAATGTTACCAAAATTTTTTATATAACATTTTTAATGTTATCTTTTTTATGAAAAAATGTTATCTTTTTATATAAAAATATTACATGAATTTTTATAATTTTTTTTATAAAATTGTTTTATAAAATGTTATTTTTTAATATATAAATTTTATCTTTTTATTAAAAAATATTATCTTTTTTATAAAAAATGTTGCTGCCAAATTGTTGGTTGATGAAATATTAGTAATTACATTGTTGGTTGTTGCGGCTATGCAAGCTAAAAATGGCTTTTACTCACACAAACACAAATGGATAGAATGATCCGTAATTAATGCTAGACGATGTGATCTAATTTTCAAGAGATGTCTAATTTTCGAGAATTAAATTCTTGGGAGGTTAACATCCGAAAAGTATTTGTACTATTATTGGTACTTTTTACACTTAGAAATGTAGTGCAAATCATCTCCCCAAAGTCTAAGTTAATTAGATGATGTAAGGGTGTAAATGAATCGAGCCGAATTAATTAAGGATTGAGTTACTTAAATTTGGTTCACAAAATTATCGAGTATAAAATAAAGTTCGATTAAAGCTCGTTTACCTATCGAGTCGAGCACGATATCAAACCGAGTACGAACAATTTGAACTTTTTGCACGAATATGATCGAGTATCAATAGAAAATTATAATTTGAGGAGGTTTAAGTAATTTATCGAACTTTAAAATTTGCTCATATTTGAATCATTTATATTTCGAGTCGAGCTCGAATCGGATTTTTAGTCGAACGAATACGAATCGAGCCCGAACTGTTTGTTCATTTTACAGGCTTAATTAAATGTTATCTATCGTTAGCTGTGAATTAAGCCCATAAATATATATAGAAATTCAGAAAGAGATAAGATTCTCAACAACGTTGCTTATGGTTGTATTAATGTTAATTGATGCTCTGTACCCCAATTTTTTGTTATTAATTTCCAATTTACAACTCCTTAATTTCACTCAAAGGAAAAGATTCTTTTTATTGTTGCAAAGCAAAAATAAATAGATTTCTTATTTGGACGGATTTGATATGTTTATTACATATATACATATCCATGATCAACTGGTTTGCTTTTTTTTTTTTTGTTAAGCATGAAAAATTCAATGCCGGCTAGTTGTAAGACGATTTATTTATATCCAAGCACCCTATTGAAAGAATGGAATGAGAAATGGAATAATTTATTCTATTCTAGTTGGAATGAGTTATTCCATATATATGTTCTCCCTTCCACAATGAACCAATCATAATTTTTTTTATTCTAATTACAGCCAAACATAATTTTTTTTATTCCATTCATACCTTCATTATTTCAATCGAAATATAGCATAAAATTGTGATTCATTATAAATACATAAAGTGTAATGGTGGTGGATGCTGTCGTATATATTTGTTAATGAATGAAATAAATGGTATATGTTGGGAATAAACTGGCCCTGTGGGGTTTGACTAATTTCCATATGTTGTTTGATGGATAATTAACTAATTTTGTTCATGGAGTAATATATATACATATATAGGGAGCTATTCTACAGTCAACATTTGTTGGAAGCACAATTCCAACTAACAGATTTTTGATTGTTTATTTAATTAATCGATAGTTGAGATTAATTTTGATTTGGACCGTTATGACCATAGAAATTATCCAATTGCCCCTAAATTGGAAATCGTTATGACCATAGAAATTATCCAATTGCCCCTAAATTGGAAATTCATTTCATCCTGGCCGCATTTTTTTCATGCGGCCAAAAAATTGATAGTGCTATGTTAAAAATTTGATAACATGACAGCGACACGTGACTAAAAAATATTTATGTGTAATATTGAGTCTTATTTTAATATTTATTTAATTAATTTTATTAATTTTTAAGTAAATTAATATTATAATTTTAATATAAAACCATTATAAATTTTTTAAAGTAATTTTAATGGTAATTTTACCCTTTTGATTAATTATTAATTTTTTAAATTTAATTTTTAAAGTAAATTTAATGACAATTTTTTAGAGTAAAATTAATAATGGTCTTATATTTTTCCTTTTTTGGTAAAAGAAATTAATTGAATAAATGTTAAAATAAGACTCAATATTACATATAAATATTTTTTTTGTCACATATCGTTGTCATGTCATCAATTTTCTGATGTATAGCACTATCAATTTAGACGTTATCATAAAAATTTAATAGTTTAATCCTATAATGGAAAAAATTGAGAAGACAATAATCTCCAAAGTAGAAAAGAATTAAAAATTTAAACTTCTAATTGAAAAAAATGAAAAGACAATCCCCAAAGTGGAAAAAATTAAAAGTTTAAACCTCTAATTAAAAAAAATGAGAAGACAATCTCCAAAATAGAAATAAATTAAAATTTTAATTCCTTAATTAAAAAAATTGAGAAGATAATTCCCAAAATAAAAAAATATTAAAAATTTCCATATTTATGCCTTTATTCTTTAATTTGATTCGGGACACCCGTGAGGATATAAACAATGAAAAGTCTACGCCGACCGGCGTTTTCCGACCGGGGTAGTGACCGGCCGGAATTTTTTTTTTTTTTTTTTTTTTTTTTGCTTTTGACTACAAAATAATTAATGTGATTTATTAGAACTGAAATTTTTAGAAAATGCAGTGATTTAGGCGTCCGTTTGGATACACGTAACAAACAGGGTTATACAGTCTGTATACCCTGTTTGTTACGTGTATCCAAACGGACGCCTAAATCACTGCATTTTCTAAAAATTTCAGTTCTAATAAATCACATTAATTATTTTGTAGTCAAAAGCAAAAAAAAAAAAAAAAAAAAAAAAAAATTCCGGCCTGTCACTACCCCGGTCGGAAAACGCCGGTCGGCGTAGAATAACTCTATAAACAAGGAGGCTACTACAGTCTACAGTATTCCTATCTGTTTCCATAAAGAGTGCCCTTTATTTTGTCATATATTATATATATATATATATATATATATATATATTATATATATATATATATACACACAACACTGAGGAGATCTAACAATGACCATGTGAAGACGTCAACACCAGCAGCAACTGGTTCTAAGGGAGGAGATCCGGACCTGATCAAATTCGGACCATTTTTTTTTTGTTTTTTTTTAAAATAACTAAAAAAAATTAATATTTTATGGAACTGAAATTTTTTCATAATACAATATTTTGGACGTGTTTTGGATACCTATACCAAAAAATAGTAGTACAGTTTGCACAGACTGTACCACCATGTTTTGTTATACGTACCAAAATCACACTCAAAACACTGTATTATGAAAAAATTTTAATTTCATAATTTTTTATATTTTTTTTAGTTTAAAAAAAAAAAAAAAAAAAGTCCGGATTTTGATCCGGTCCGGGAGTCCGGACCTGATCCGGACTCTCTCTCTCTCTCTCTCTCTCTATATATATATATATATATATATATATATATATATATATATATATATTCTCTCAATTGCAAAATGAGTAGTGCTACAGACACAAACTATTTTACAAATATTTTACAAATTACTGATGTGACATATTCCACCTCAGCGTATTGATCAACAAATTGTTTCAATATAGTCTTCGGTCCCACATAATATGCTGAGGTGGAGTATGTCACATCAGCAGTTTATAAAATATTTATAAAATAATTTGTGTCTCTAGAATTATTCTTTCAAAATTAGATATATATATATTTTGATTTTTTAGAGTCAATACACGAAATCCAATAATTCAAAATTGATATGAATTTATTTAATTTTAATACAAACAAATATAGCAATTGTAAACAAACTTTAAACTATTAGTGATTATCATCTTTGTTGTTTTCAAAATACGAGCGAAATTATATCAATTTTGAGTTTTAGAATTTTACAAAATATATCTTAAATTTTAAAACGAATGTTGTATTACACAAGGAAAGAAAATGGTACCTTTTTTTTTTCTTGGACAGATCGAGCTAGTATATATAATGTTAAAAATACAATGTTTGATATATGTTTCACTTAATTTTTCTTTTCCTTAGGTTTGGTGGGTTTAAAGTTATATACACTTGTAAACTAGGGGGCTAGCTGAGGTAGCATAATCCTAGAGTTTAGTAATTGGTGACATCCCAAAACAAAATTTCCAAATGAATGAGTTGAGTTGAGTAAGCAAATGTGAATAAAGAAGGTGGTAATAAAAATAAACAAATGGAAGTGATTAATATTAAGTTTATTTTTGAATAAATTGATTAATTGACCAATAAAATGTAGACACGTAAACGAGATTTATGTGTGTCAATATTCTATTGACCAATTAATTAATTTGTTCAAAAATAAATTTCGTACTAAACGAATCTTAAACAAAGTGGTGAGTTATAGTAAAAGAAATGGACAACATTCCCAATGGTGTCACAAGCAAGCTAGCTAATAAATGTCTATCCATCGCCTTCACACCAACCAATACCATTTGGGCGGTGCAGATGGGTCTTATATATATTTAGCTCAACAGTTTGATGTGAAATCTTGGTTTGTCGCTTTGGATAATTCCCATGCCTTTGAAGAGAAACACTGCAGCTTCTTGTATAGTTAGTACATAATGCCAAATACACACGTCTATCTCTCTTTGGAAAATGGCTTTAATTGAACCAAATTTATTTGCTTTTAAATTAAATCAGGGAAAAAATATTGCTATCTCATTAGATACACATAATAAAAGTTTATAAAATCAAAACGTTTATGGTGGTACATTATACGCGTCTTGCAAGAACTTCACACAGATCCAGTTAGTATAGAGTTTATTTTTTGATAAGTTGGTCAATTGGTTAATAGAATACTGAGACACATAGAGTCTCGCATGCGTGTCAGTACTCTATTGGTCAATTGACCAACTTACCTAAAAATAAACTTTATACTAACCACTCCTCACATATATATTTATATAGAACGTCTTCTGAAACAAGGAAAATAATAGTAATATTTTTGAGTATTAATCTTAAACGGTGTCTCATTTGCTGTCCTATTGCTTCATGCATTCATTTTAAGAACATTTTAGCTAGCCACGGCGGCACGGAAGTTTATGAATGATGATTGACCTACTTGACAAAAGTATCGTTCTGGTCCAGTGATCTTTAATTTTGTGCGTGAACTACATCTGTATCTAGCAAGTAGCACTACTTTATTTCTTTTAGGTACCATGTATTTCTTCTGCATTTAAAAATGGAGAAACAATTAATTAATTAATTATATACAGGGAAGAAGATAATACCATTAATGAACCGAGAGTGACACCGATTAGCTAGTGATAAAGTTAGGCAAGTTGGAACTCAAATAATTTGAACAATTAAGTTGACTTTTTTGTAAATTTTACCAGTAGTAATTAATAGTACTTGACCTTTTTTTCTATATTCAATAATTCTGCTCTATATATATAAGGATTGCATCTTCTCCATCCACATGTTCTGTAGCTCTCTCCCTCTCTCTCTCCCTCTCCTCCCCACCCCCCCTCCATCACCAACCATATATATATATATATATATCTAATATTAATTAATTCTTCTTCAGATCTATAATCTATTTTACTTTAATTTGTCAACATGAAGATTAATAAGTCTTTGCTTCACCTTCTTGTGCTCTTTCTGGGATTCTCTTCTGTTATTGCCTCCATTTCTGCAGTTCCCACATCCAGTAAGGGTTATATTTATGTTTGAATCTTGGCTTGTAAGTATAAGATTATATATATACGTGCGTGCGTGCATGTTTTTCTTTCTTTCTTTATTTTGATTTTTCTTTTCTTTTCTTTTCTTTTCTCATATAAACAGGAAGCCTCAAATCTATTAAGGAGAATCCTGCACTCCAAGATTTACAAGCTCAGGTGCTCTATTTCGATCCCTCTCTGTTTATTCTTTTGGCTTACATCATTTACCATAAATAAATTGGCACTATTGTCATTAATACCCCTAGTTCTGTGAAATAATCCTAGTCCACTACTAGTATTTTCTATTTATTTTTTTGGAATTCTTCAAATTGGTAATTAAAAATTTGGTGATAATAGTAGTTTACAACCACATATTTTTGGGTTAATTAATTTACTAAAAAGTCAACCCCATTATGCAAGAAGCCAAGAGCTTTTAGTTTGACTTTTAGCTGTCATCTTTTGTTTACCTTCCACCATTCTCTAAACTGTTACTCTGCGTTACATAAATGGAAAAATTACGATACAAATAATTGAAACAATAATAATTTCAAACATAAAAACAAATATTTAATAAAAAAAAATTCAATCATAACAATTATTTGTAATACGTATTACCCACATGTACGCATCCACTTTCTTACTTCTACAAATTGAGTTAGTTATTCCTTTAATCTTCCCATTCTTTTAACAAAATTAAAATTTTTACTGTATAGTTTTTTCTTTAAAAAAATATTTATCCACACACATAAGTAATATGCAAACGATATATTTACTTATTTTATGTTTGTTTTGAAATTTTGTAGGAAATGGGAGAAGGAAAGATGTTAGTGGTGGAAGGGCTTGTAGAGGGAAGAATGGATTTGGAAAGCACAGATTATCCAGGAACAGGAGCAAACAACCACCATGACCCTCCGACCCCTGTAGGAGTTTAATTAATCTCATGGAATTAATATATATATATATATATATATATATATATATATATATATATATATATATATATATGTCATGTACATGAATGAAGAAGTTGAGAGAGAATTTATTGGTTGTACTTTGCGTCTTATAAATTGTTTTTCCTAGTCAATTGATCTGTACTGTACCATCTTAATATGGTTGAATTATAATTGAGAAACACGTCAAATACATGAAATTAGTTATAATTATAATAAAGAGTCTCACACATATTTTACATTTCTTTTAAAATTTTTTATCACTAATACTTATTTCGTAATTGACAATAAAATAATAAACACAAATATTTATAATATAGTAAATGAATATCGACGGAACTAGGGGGTTCGGAGGGTCATATGAACCCCCCACCCTGGAATCTCCAGGGATTATTTGATTTTCTTTCCCTTATTTTTTCTTTTATATATTTTCTTCTCCTTTGCTTTTGCTTTATCATCAAAATGAGACAAAAAAAAAGTGATAACAATTCTCACTGTAAACTAATTAGAAATAAAAAACTAAAGAAATAAAATAATTTTTTTTGAATCCCACTATAATGACTATAAGTTCACTATAGTTCTAACCTATCAAGATTATTAAATCTCCCTTTTTTTATTTTCTTTTTTGTTTTTGTTGATCGAATTCCTTCTTTCAAGCTAATTAATATCATGAACAAAAATATATGGTTTTGAATATATAATATTATAATTTATAATTTATCTATAAAAGTAGTTAATCAGTTGCCTAAAATCTTCAAAGTCTGATTAATAGTCCCATGACGGTTTGGTCCGTCGTTATATGTTGTCAGTCGCTAAAAGATAAGACGATGATTCTATATATAGCGACGGAGCGTACCGTCGTCTAGTCCGTCGCTATGCAAGATATGTTGGATAAATGGTAAGATTAAGATCCGAACTCTCTCTCTCTCTCTCTCTATATATATATATATATATATATATATATATATATATATATATATATATATATATAAAGTCATTAGACTCACAACTCAAGTGTTGTTACTGATATATTTTGACATCCCTTAAAAATATTCTCATTCTGCAACTGTAAATATCATTACCGAAAGAATTAATAGAATGAGTCGTCGCCTTTAATCGACAACTTTAACCGTCTTTCCTTGATTATGAAGGGGGGAAAAATCAATACATGTTCTGTTATATTTTTCGTTGTATTATGAACACATAATAACAACAATTTGTTCTATTGTGTTTTTTATTTTTTTTGGTTAGATTAAGATACTTGCAAATTGTAGAATATTATGAACTAGACATAATCAAAAAAAATTATTTTAATTCAACCCATTTGAATTCAATTATTCATAGATAATGGTTTTATTGTTTTATATTCTAATTTTATTGTTGGATGCTACTCCTTGGAGTATTGTTTTTGCATCTAGCAAAGAGTGCAAAACAGTTTGCCTCGTCTGCCCTGAATTTTGATCAGGTCACGCTGTTGACTTCGGTCTCTCAACTCAGACTAGGTGACTCTGGTCTTTAAAATCTAATTTGGTTATATAGATTTGTAGGTCAGGTGAGGCAAGACCCAAGTCCAGGTCTAGGCCAATCTGGTTTGACCCCACCTTTTTATTTTAATGTAAATATTTAAAACAAAAACTAATAAATTTTATGAAAATAAAACATTTAATGAAAAATTAGAGTATTTATAAGAAACTAACTTATTATTAATGTTTAACATTAAAAGTTAATTTATTGATGTATTAATTATTATTAATATTTAACATTAAAAGTAGCAAAGACTAATATTATTAAAATTTTAATGTTAAATTTATTATTTAGAAGAAACTAATCTATTATTAATATTTAATCAAATAACTTTTAATGTTAAATATCAAATAAACTAACTAGTATATTAATTAAATTGTATTTACAAAATCAAGACTGAATAATTAAAATTTTAAATTTTATTAATGCATTGATTAAAACTAATATATTCATTCCGTTCCTTAATATAAGTCATTTTAGAAAATTATTTTTATTACTTAATATAAATCGTTTGATAATTTTAAGTACGCATTAATTCCTTAGTTTTCAATATAACCCCAAGTATTAAATGTAATTTTGGTTCTCTCAC
The DNA here is from genome assembly GCA_016801055.1 of Panax notoginseng. NCBI lineage: Eukaryota > Viridiplantae > Streptophyta > Magnoliopsida > Apiales > Araliaceae > Panax > Panax notoginseng. Next base: position 160,893,251 of record CM029021.1, on the reverse strand, counting down.
TATATTTTGTCCAATAAATAACACTCTCTTTTTTCAATACAATGATAATATAGACAATTGATATTATATTTAATAATCCCTCGGTTCCTTAATATAGATCGTTTTAGAGTTGTGCACAACTATTAAGAAAATAATTGTAAAGTATTAAATATACTATCAATTGTCTATATTGTCTTTGTATTAAAAAAAGAGATTGTTATTTATTGGACAAAAAATAGTGAGAGAACCAAATTTATATTTAATACTTGGGGTAATATAGAAAACTAAGCAATTAATGCTTACTTGAAATTATCAAACGACTTATATTTAGGAACAAAAATATTTATTTAAAACGACTTATATTAAGGAATGGAAAGAGTACTATACAATCATTTTTTTTAATATTTGTGCACAACTCTAAAATGATTTGTATTAAGGAACGAAGGGAGTATTACACCTTACAAATTTTTGAAACAACACCTTACAAATTAAAACCGATGGCTTGGGTTTCTTATTTTACTTTACTTTACTTTATTTGAATTGGGTTAGGCTTAGACTCCTATCTAACTAATGAAAAATGATATATATTGTGAATGTTTTATGTCGACTATTTGATTGTCGGTAGATAAGTATTTGTGAGAACTTGTTTGGAGATATATATAATAAGTGAGATATTTCTATAATTCTTACTACTCTCAGGATCCGGTTAGCATGAAGTTATTTTTTTGGTAAGTTGGTCAATTGACCAATAGTTACATACATACAATCTCGCCTGCGTGTCAGTATTATATTGGTCTATTGACCAACTTACCCTAAAATAAACTTCATACTAATCACTTTTCTAATCTCATATATTGAAAAGTTTCGTAATTATAAGTAGACATAAATTTATCGTAATACAAAGAGGACTCCTAATTAATTAATTAGCTTGAAGCTTGGTTGGGCTATGGACACATGGAAATAGTCAAATGGGGCAGTGGAGTTGGTTGTGGTTAGGAACATGACAAACTTTTTGTTAGGCCAAGCCTAATCGATCCAGACCTTGACTAGACCAGATTTTGACCAGACAAGAGCAGGCCGTTGGCCGTTTATGCATCCCTACATCTAGCAATGAACATGGTGAGAATCGAATTGAGATGTGATGGTCTATGGGTCTGAGTTTTATCCATTATGTTGACTTTAAAGAATATTTATTATACACATTTAGAACAAACGGGCTGAAGTATGGGCAGAATTTGGCCCAAACACTAATGTTTTATAGGCAGTAATACTCCACTTGGCAGGATAGATAATAACATTACTACTACTAGGTCTAGGTGAAATGAAAGAATTAATCTCTATTTAAATCGATAGGCCTCAACAATCTACCTTCCTTCTAAATACTGTATAGATAGCAGGGAAGTAGTTAGCATAAAGTTTATTTTTTAGGTAATTTAGTTAATTGGTCAATAGAGTGTTGGCACGCAGGCGGTGTTCTATGTGTGTCAGCATTCTATTGGTCAATTAACCAATTTACTTAAAAATAAACTTCATGCTAACTGGATCTAGATAGCAGCACTCCCTCCATAGAAAAAGTGCTTTTATTTTTAATTGTTTTTTTAAAAAAAATTTAAGGTTACTTAAGACACACTTAAATATTAAAAATCTACATATGTGATTACTGATCTTTATTATTGTGAGTGTTTTATATGAATTCAAGATTACTGAATATATTTTTTCAAATATTGAAATTTACTAATATGTTTTTGTACTAATTTTAGTTGTATGATTCACCCATATAATAATTGTCAAATGTAATAAGCAATTATCAAAGTACTATCGAACTAACTTAGTAAATCGTTTAAAAATTTTAATATATTTAAAAAAAAACAATTCACAATATTTTCGAGTACATCGTTAATAATAAATTATAAGTTATTTTAGTTAAACTAAACATGTTGACAAAAAATAAAAACAAAAAAATTTTGTGATTATGTCCCAATTATTAAATATAAAAAATATTTTTGTCTAAATAAAAGTTTCAAGATAACCACTCTGTAGTAATCTCAGATTATTACTTATTTTTTGATCATTTAATTACATGGAATCTTGAGGTTTTATCGAATATTTGATTATTGAGAATATAAAATTACACCGATCATATTATCGAGTACTCCATTTAAGATAACTACCTTATATGACAGACAGGTAACAAACGAACCCTTCAAACACAATGGACCAAAAAAAGAGACTAAAAGACATGTATTCAAAAGTGAATCCAATGGACCCAAAAGAGGCATCAAATAGGATAGGGGACTAATTTATATCTTCAACTTGAAGAAATGGGGTGAGAGAGAGAGAGAGAGAGAGTCACCGTTCTGTTGGCATAATTTGTGTCCACAAAAACAACTCATACAACTTTTGCAGCTTTTTCTTTTAAAGGACTAAGCCGACAAGTGGTAGTATAAAAGTCAAAAAGTAAAGAAGAGGGGGCGGAAAAGCACGGGGCACAAAAGACGGCGTCAAAAGCGAACGAACCCTAATAGATGGGCCCCTACTCACTCAATCTGCCAAACTTTTTTACTCTTTTCCGCTTTATCGGATAATAAAGGAATAGAGTTTTGGGTCCCATACCTTCTTTTTCTGTCGTCTGTGGTCAGCAGTTTATCCTTTGTCCTGGGATACACGGCTTCCATGACTGGGATGCCACCTGGCTTCTCTTCCTCTAATCACCCTTCGTATTCTCACCAATTAATATTCATCAATTAATTTATAATATTAATTATTATTATTTTTTTTCAAAATAAAAATAATCCGACACTTATTAACCTTTTGATGAATATATAATTTTTTTTATCAAAATTTCAATGATTAAAAATTCTTTTAAACTTTTAATAATAAAAATATTTTTAATTATTCAAAGTTTTGGTAGAATTGATCACAATATCGTTAACTTTTGATCATTAATATTAAATAATTAAAATATTAAATAAAATTAAATGAAAAATGTAATAGAGGGAGCCAAATTCAAAGAAAAGTAAATAACTTGTGTTGAAAATCATTTCAATACTCAATTAATTTGTGTTGAAATATAATTATAGAGTCCATCTCGGGTAATAAAATAGTTTAACCGCCCAAAAGAGAATAGTGTTGGTAGTAGTATTGTCTTTTGAAAATTCATTGGGACGTTAATTGTCTATATTTAAATTTGTGGGGTAAAATTAAAAATCTTGTCAACTTTATCTGATATTTTTATCATTATCCTTTTTTAAAAAACCAGAAAGAAAAGTAAACAACTTTTAAGAACTTCCTTTTGGCTTTTAGTCAATAATTAAGAGTTTTTTTAAGTGTTTTATTGACCTTTTCTATTCATAGTATAATGATTTTATTTTTTTAAATTATTTGACGATTTATATAATTTAGGTGAATTAATTATTATCTTTTTCAAAAATACTTCTCATGGATAAATGTTACATATGTGAAAGAGTATGAGATAAATATATGATAAAAGATAGAGTATTATAGATAATTAATATTATATTTAATGCTATACAATCATTTATTTAATTCTTATACAAAATTTTAAAAAGTCATATGAGACTGAGAGAATATTTAAGTTTTTGTCAGTTCTAAATTTAAAGATGAATTTCTATATCACATTCACAATCAAATTCCTAACCAATACTAAAATTATATTTGAAAATATAAAATTATGTTTGAAAATTATCGTTTTATAAATATATTTTTAATTTTAGAACTGAGGAAGTATGAATTAACTAACTCATTTAATCTTATATTATTTTTCATGTCTTTTGTACCGGATGAAAGAAGTCTCTGATTATATTCTTCCTTATACATGATGCCAAATCTTGACAAATTGTGAGTCCTTCTTTTGAATTATTTTTTAAAAAGAAAAAAAGAAGAAGATTGCTTTTAATATTTTCAGTGCGGGATTAAATTAATATTCTAGACCCTCCCCTATATCTCTCTTTTTGTACTCTAATAATTTTTTTCTTTTTCCCTTTTTGTGAGACTTGTTTTCTCTATAATTTTGGAAATTTACTTTTTCCGCGTTTATTTTTTTGCTCGTATCGAAAAATTACTCAGATTTGTATATTCTGTTAGTATTATTTTAATTTTAATGACTATTTTTCCGGAGTACATCCTATTAATACGATTGCTATATTATTATGTTTGAAAGGATTACCATTTTAATTCTTTATATCGTAATCTTTTCATCGTTTCTAAGCATTTATAATTTAAATATATTTTAGTTGATTGGATTATTTTATCAAAAAGAAAAGAAAGAAAGAAGAGAGTTGTTAAAATTGAATTACCTTTTTTGTAGGTGAAAGTTTGATAAATGGTTAACATACATACCCCTGAACTTTAATAAAAAAATTTATTTCACCAAAAACTAAAAAGTGATTGATAGTTTAAAAAGTGTGGTATTTATAACATCCACTTAAAATAACGTTTGCCACAAAAAGTGCACTTTATTGAAAAATTCGGAACTCCCACCATTTATGCTTTTCTTTTGCTTTTATTAGTCTGTTTTTCGAAGGTTTGCTTAGTTTTGGTCTTCAAATAGTCTCCTCCTTCCTCTCTCCCCGAACTTACCCATTTCAAAGGGTTTTCTTCTGGGTTATAACTCCCTTCAGAATCCCGCCTAATACCCATCTGATTTTTACTCCCTATATGGAGTTTGGAATAAGGTGTTTTTAGTAGAAGAATGAGCGGCGGAGGCATGGCTGAGGTGAAGGATCCCGCTATCAAACTTTTCGGGAAGACGATTCCGTTACCGGAATCTGATTTTCCGGCGAATCTCGACCTGAAATCCGATGTGGGTTTTCAGATTCTGGAGAAACCCGATCGTATGGTATACATTTATTTCTATTCACCGGTTCAATCTATATACTTTCTAATTCAAATGAAAATGTATCTGTCCCCAGTAAAGCAGAAGTAAAATAGTCGTGGTAGTACATTTCGAGTACTTGGTTATGCATATTTTTGTTTTTCTTTGGTTGGATGATATCAGATTTTGCAATCTTGAATCTCCTGCAGCTCAAATCAATTGGAAGAACCAGGTTTCATTTATTTGATATGTATGTGCATGTTTCAAATTTTATTTGTAAATTGTTTTGCTGTTTTGATCATACCTTGGTATCACAGAGATTAGCTTAAATTTTAAACGTCTTTGACTCCGATTTCAGTTCAACTCACCATATTTGTTAATATTTTCAAACTACCATGGCAGGCTTTGTAAAATGCCATTCGAAGGTTGTTTATTATAATTATTTTTATTTTTTAAAATCTTATATTATTAAGGTGAATGATGTTATTATTATTATTGTTATTATTATTTTTTTGGTTTTTATGTTTTGTTTGACAGTTTAGTTTACTTAATCTTTTGGTTTTTCTAACACTGTTATGTTGATTTATAATGTATAAATCCTCCAAGTTGAATAACAAAATAAGCTTTCTTCTATTTTATCATTTTTTTGCTAAATTATTTTATCATTTTCATCTCACTTTATCCGTTAGACATACAGAAGTTTTACATAGTTCTGTTGTTCTATATTGGTTTATAATATGTGTTTTACTTTGTTTACTTTTTGATTCTGTAGATCCACAGTAATATTCATATTCAGACTTATGCAGATTAATGTGATTACGATTTGAGACCACTCAAGTTGCTACTACAATTTTTTTTTTTAGTTAAGGTTTGCTTTTAGGTTTCGGAAACCAATATACATTAAAACAAAAGAGTCAGTTATAACTTTTCCTTCATTGTCTCCACAACCAACTGAAGGGTTAATGTAAAAGAAGTTTCTGCATTCCTTTCATTCCTTACATCTTATAAAATTTTGAATTGTTAACTTGAAGTTTTAGTGTTTGTTTGCCTGTCTTACTGTTTCTCTTAATCCACTCATTTGGTCATAGGAGGATTTAGTGCCATTCAGGGATAATGCAGTCTTTACTGATGATAAATTTTGTTATGATGCTTGGTCATGTTGCTTATAGACACACTTTAATAGATTTGTGGTTTAGAAGTTCTGGTCTATAGTAGTGACCCAGGATTATTCGTTTTGATTTCAGGATATGCGTAGGAAAGTAACAAAGACAGAACGCGAGGATGTTCATGTGGAAGATAGTAGAAACCGAGAGAAGTCTTCAGTTTCAGATGGTGATAAGGAGGACCAAACGCTGGATAACAAGGACGAGGCACAAGTAAACACTAAGCCAAAGGAGAACAACACCGAAATCAGTAATACCAGTGAAGCACAGGTTTTTAAAAAGCCAGATAAGATCCTTCCATGCCCTCGGTGCAACAGCTTAGAGACTAAGTTCTGCTACTTCAACAACTATAATGTCAATCAGCCTAGGCACTTCTGCCGAAACTGCCAAAGATATTGGACTGCCGGTGGGACAATGAGAAAAGTTCCTGTAGGTGCAGGCCGCCGAAAGAACAAGCAGTTAGCTATTCAATACTGTCAGCTATTGGTTCCCCGTGCTGCACTATCACCTACAAGAGATGAAATTCCTGGCAGTCAACATATCCTCTCACACGATGAATCTCCAATAGCTTTGAATCCTTTATCTGGGAATGAGAAATTTATAAAATTTGGTTTAGAAGAACCATTATGTGAATCCAGAGAAACTATTAGTCTCAGGGATCAACACAGATGTGATAATATAGGTTCTATGGGAGAAAACAAAATGGAGCCCTCTCAATGTGGTTCATCAATGACGACTTCAAGTGTTCTTGAAGATGAAACACATGAAAGAATTGCTGGAGAAGAACAAGGTGGTTTGTCCGTGTCCTGTAAAATTTTAATGCCACAACATGGTTTGCCCTGTTATCCCATTCCTCAGTGGGCTACTTCTATGAATCCATGCTGGAACTCTACGTCTTCGGTGTTGGCCGCTCAGTTCTCTTCTGAGCCAACTTATGACTCAGATGACAGTAAATCTAATCAAATTAATTGGTGTTCCCCACCGGTGATTGCAGTTCCTGGCCTTTGTGCAACTAGCATGCCTATGCAGTTTGTACCTGCTCCATATTGGGGTTTGTCTTATTGGCCTCTTGGTACGAGGAATATACCATTAGCTGAATCAAGCAACAACTTTCATACCATAGCGAAGCACTCAAGAGATGAGGATTCTATGGAGGCTGCCACACCAAAGAAACGTGTTATTGTTCCGAAGACACTGAGAGTTAATGATCCAAATGATGCTTTAAAGAGTACCGTCTGGGAAACACTAGGTATTAAGCCTCGTGTTGCTAAACCTCTTGAAACTGGAACAAAGAGCAACGATTATCCATTGAATGCGCCGCCAGAATTAGAAGCCAACCCTGCAGCTCTCTGTCGCTCTCAAACATTCCAAGAGAGCACATGAATGGAAACAGGAGTTTTTTTTCTCTCTGAAGAACTTAACAGGTCTACAGTTTCAATCATTTTAGCTGGTTCAATTATCTTGGATTATGAATTTATTGTCATATTTTAGCCTTTGGGTTGCTTTGGTGAATCCCAGTTTAATTTTACATACTAAAATTAAAATTGCTGTTGGTTTCAAATTTGGAATTCAGAAGCTGCTAGAGCGAGCTACAGAATTCGGAATACTGCTGGTTTGGCACAGTAGTCAGTTGTGTAAATATTGGAAGGGGGGATGGGTAGTGACTGAGTGTGTTATTGATTGTCAACAGCATTACAGTCGTAAGATCTTGTATGCATTTCAGCAACAGTGCCCTCTAAAAATTTCAATCCACATGCTTAAATTTAATTGCTAGCCCATCTTTAAACTTCACTTGTGCTGAAAATGTTTAGTTTGAGTTTTTGTGAATCTCCATGGGTAGTAATTTGAAATATGGAGAGGTTTATGTTGAAACTTTGGTTGGGGTCCTTGGGGAGGTTTAACTTAATTATATATATATATATATATATATATATATATATATATATATATATATTTGTACAATTTCTTATCCACTATGTGTCTATGTCTAAACTTTTCCTCAGCCAGCCCTCCCCATCTGGGTTCAGGCACCAGATGCTGGATTGATTACTAGAGCTTGGAAAAAGTAGTAGAGAATTCAAACTGTCTTTTGTGTATACTTTTTCCTTTCCCTTTTTTTTAAGAAAAAACTTTTTTGAAGTAATTGGGTACTGTAAATGGAATATTTTTTTAAACAAGAAAACAACACTTATTTACTTTCCCTTCTTTTGTCAAGAAAAAGGCTGCTTTACAAAGGTTAGGATTTGGTGGTGCAAAAGTTTGGAGGAATATAATAGGAGTTTTAACTTTATGAAAAGAATAGCTCGGCTCAGTATTTTTGGATAAATAGCCCTAAATTAAGTCATACAAGCAACCTCAAAACTTTCCATTTTAAATTCCGAATTGGGCATATAACGAGTTGATTTTTTCTTCTTCTAAATTAAATAGTAATGATAATTACACACAGTTTTCTTATAAATATTAGGGTTAAGTTCATATGACCACATGAGATTTGACCGATTTTTCACTTAACCATCTATAGTCCGTAAAGCTATATTTAAACACTCCACTTTTTGAGTTGAAGTGAAAAAGTGCTTTCCGTCTTCACTCCGTTATTTGATTTGGCTAATGACTTATTTACCTTTCATATATATATTGAAAACGACAGAAGCCATAAGGATTTTGTTTCATTTGATTTTAGTCTAGGGCTAGAGAGGCGAGCGATCGTGGATAAAATTTAGGCGAGCGATCGTGGATAAAATCTAGGGCTAGAGAGGCGAGCGATCGTGGATAAAATCTAGGGCTAGAGAGGCGAGAGCAATAGGGTGTGGGTTAGATCTGTGGGCAAGGACTGGGTTCCCACCTTCGATTGGGGTCTGTGATACAAGAAGGTGCCGATTAAGGTAAATTTCTCCTTGTCTGATAGATATCATTTCTAATTTGTTAATTTTATGAGTTGTTTGTTGTATATGCATGCATGTTTGTCACTGAATGTGGTCCCCTTTTTGTGGAATTATTTAGTATATTCGGTCATGATAAATTATACTGAGTACTATGGTCCCCCCTTTCTTTATTACTATTATTATCCCCTAGTGTCTGCCACTGAATTTGGTCCCCTTTTTGTGATACTTGTTTTAATGTTTTGTATATTATTCAACCATTTCTACTTCATTTGTTTAATGCAGAATGTCTGTCAGAATTATTTTTCATTATGGTGGGAAGTTTGTTCAAGATCCAGTACATAAATATATTTGGGGTAGTGAACAAATAGTAGAGAAAGTTGGGTTGGATTACCTTTCTTTGCTTAGTATACATGAATACTACAATTCTTTATGCCCAGTGACAAATTTGAATATTTATTACCTTGTACCAGGATATGAAATTTGGGAGGGTGGGGCATTAGTGATGCAAAATGACAAAGATGTCATTGATATGATTGATTTCTTAGTTAATGCAGAGAGTGAGGAGGTGCATATTTATGGACAAGAAATGAATGGTCCCTTAAAAGTTGTTAGGCCAGAAGAAGTTGAAAATGAACCCAATAGGTATATTTGTGGTTTGACAACTGATAACATGAACCAAAGTGAAAATGAAAAAGACTTTGGTGTTCAAAGTGAAACAACTGATAACATTAAACAAAGTGGGGCTACTGATAAAGTAAAGCAAAACAAAACAGATACAGGGCAGCAGAAAGAAACAGACAAAGGAAAAGAGAAACAAACTGAAATGCCTAAAAATCAAACAAAACATACAAAGGAAAAATTTAAAAAACAGGCTGATAATAATATTGGGGAAGAAGCAGAGCATCCACCATGGATGGATGAGGATCTAGAGGGGCCTGGGGATGATGATATATTCGAAGAGGGGAAAAAACAGATGAACCAAAGGTGAACATGAATGATGTCTTTGTAGATGATTGGTGGAGTGATGGTGATGATGGAGAAGAGAAAGATGCATTAAAGAAGAAGTTTGTTCTGTCAGATGATGAGGATAATTTAGAAGGGGATGGAAGTATGGAGTTTAATGAGGCAACTGATATGGGTAAGATAGAATTTGAGATTGGAATGAAATTTTCAAATCATGAGGTTTTTAGACAAGCATTAGTTAAATTTTCTGTTAAAGGGGGGTTTGACATAAAGTATATATTCAAAATGACAAAAAAAGAATAACTGCTAAGTGTAAGGGTGAAAACTGTAAATGGAGGATTCATGCATCAGTCAAACAGGGTGAACAAACTTTTAAGATAAAATCTTTGGCGGGGGACCATACATGTGCTGGCCAGATAAGAATCATCTTGTTGACAGTAGATACTTGGCCAAAAAATATATGCATGACTTGAGAGATAATCCTAAGTGGGATTTGCAGGCATGGAAAAAGAAGGCACAAAAAGAATATAACTCTAGTCTAAGTAAATCATCCCTATATAGAGCTAAAAGAAAGGCTTTACAACACATGCAAGGTGATGTAGGAGAGCAGTATAACAGGTTGATGGATTATGTGGAGACTGTCAAACATTTCAACCCTGGAACAGTCTTATAGCTTTGTAGTGAGGGTCTAGATGAAAGATCTGGCACTACAAGAAAATGCTCTAACAGCGACCAATCTTATCAGCGACCGCATTTTTTGGTCGCAGATAGGATTGTTAGCGACTACCTTCAGTGACCGCACTTGAATTTGGTCGCTAGTTTTTGTTAGCGACCGATATCGGTCGCTATTCGGTCGCAGACTCATTTTTGCCTCCAAAAAATTGGCTGGAAATGTTGGCGCGCTGCTTATTTGCGACCAATATGTAACAGCGACCGCATTCGGTCGCGGATACTTCCACATCATTAAAAATCAGCGACCGCATGCGGTCGCGGATAGCGGTCGCGGATGTATTTCAATAAACCAGTATCAGTTCGTCACTGTCGATCCAGAACAGAAGAAAAAAAGAGGGAGAAGAGGGAGAAGGGGGAGAAAAGAAGAGGGAGAAGAGGGGAAAACCGCTGCCGCCACCCACCACTACCTCAGCCGGCGCCGGCGCCACCGCTACCTGCAAATCTTTTGAACGGTATGTTCAATTGTATTAACCTAGTTCGTTAGCTTGTAAATACTAGTGTTTGATTTGATGATATGTTAGAAGTACTTGGACAGTGATGACTGACATTGAGGAGGGGGGCTGGATTTGATAGATTGTCGTGGATATACTAGTAAAATCTCGTGTATTATGAAAGATGCAATCAACTGTGACCATGTCTGTGTTGGTCTTGCTTCTTCTTTACATATGCATGTATATATTTGTATGCATTGTTCATTCAATAAAACAAGTTCAAGAATTAATTTATCCAAGAATTAACAACGTCCAAATTGTCAATATGATATTGCTTTGTGGAGTAAAATTCAAGAATTCCTAGAAGAATATTTCCATGAAAAGATACTATTTCATACAATTAATTGTCATTCATAATTTCATATTAACATCCTAATTTTTTTATTTATAGATGTCTTCTGAACCTGTTGCACGAAAGCGCGGGTTGGGTCGGGGCCCTAATCATGTGCCGAAGGCCCCGGCTAATCAAGATGATCGCATTCTTATACAGATCCGTCCTCCTCTAGAAAGCACGTAAGTTAAACATCGTGTATATATAAGAGTTTAATATTTCTATTGTTATAAATATATTTTAATGTAAATTATTGTATATTGTAGTGATTTTCAAGATAGTAAAATTGTGAAGTGCATTTCACAATTATGCTTACAGAACTGGCCTACGCCAGTGATTACATGGGTGAGCACACCTCTCGCCCATAAGGATGCAGTTTGAACTGAATTTCAGGTATATTTATTTAATCACTCTGATAGATAATACATAGTTAATCAACTAATAATTTAGTAATATTGGATTATGGTAATATAACAGTTTTAATATTATTATTGTTATTTTATTTGCAGAAGCGGTATAGATGGGACGACGCACATGCATTAGTTATTCAGGCACTGTTCTGGCAGAAGTGCGCCATCCGGACTAAAGATAATCTAAACAAAGAACGACAGAAAGCCCTGCACAATGCTGAGATTGACCATCCAGGACAGGGTGAGCAGTATATGCATGAGCATTGCCCCTGGTGGTGCGCACATCCCATATGGGTGCAGATGTGTGAGCAGTGGAGAGCTGAGAGCTGGGTCAAGAGACGTAAGACTACTGCCTCGAACAGATCCTCAGGTGTATCTGAAGGCGAAAAGGCAAAAGGCACGTACAAGGGCGGCAGTATATCTCAGCTGCAACATATTGCTGCTAGGGTACGTATGTATAGCAGTATATCTTTATGTTTACAGTCATGTTTTGTAGCTAAAATATCATATGTTTACATATTAATATGAGAACATGAACTGTAGGAGTCTGAGTCTCAAGGTCAACCTATCAATTGGTTGGATGTGTATGTGGCCACCCGTGATGGTCTGCCTGATGCTGTTCAGATAGCGGTAATAAGTTAACTTTAAACATATTACAGTCATGTTTTTTAGCATTTTTTATTTATTTTTAACTATTTATTTGTTGACCTTCTGACAGGACACTTATAAGGGCTTAATGAATGAGCGCTATCCTGAAGACACCCCGCGTCCGGCGATTGATCAAGAATTGTGGGAGAGGGCGTCCGTCGTGAAGAAAAATTATGTTAAAGGCCAAGGACAAAGACGACGCCCGACCATCAGTGGCACAGGCAGCTTTGCTACCCAGTCTACACAGTCTACACAGTCATCAGGTCATCCAGCCTATCATACTCCTGCTGACTGTGTGAGAGCGATCTATCAAAATCGTGATCTTCTTCTTATACTGGGCGGGCATCTGCATTCTCTGAATCCTGATGACTTGGCGAAGGCAGTGGCGGAAGCAGCAGCATCACAACATCAGGGTGGCGACCAGGATCAGGATGGCGACCAGGTACTTATATGTTTCATTACGTATATTGTCTATTGTTTAGCTTTCCCCAAGTCATAGCAGTATCAACACATGTAACATATATGTTTTATTCTTTTGTTAATTACAGGGTACTAATTTGAATGATCCATGAAGAGCTAGACTAGTCATGTTAGATTTGTAAAGCCTTGTTAGACTTGTTTTTTAGATTTTTAAAGCCTTGTAATCTTTTAAACTACTTATCTTTGGACTGTATTGGTTTACGATTCTATTATATGGATGTTTACGATTGTATTGTGTTGTGTTGGTTTAGATTCATTCTTTGGACTGTATGGATGGATGTTTATCATATATTAGTTATCATGGATGGATGGATGCTTATATATACTGCTGTGTGTTGGGATAAAAAACAGGTACAAAGCAGGTTATTTTTGGGAAATCAATAAAACAGGAAAAATAAATTTTTTTTTTTAAAAACAAAGTTAGCGACCGCACGCGGTCGCTGATACAGTATTAGCGACCGAGAAAGTTTTTTAGATGTTAGCGACCGCAGGCGGTCGCTATTCCGGTCGCTGCTACGTGTGCCACATCACGTCTGACAAATGCCTCAGCATGAGTCAGAACAGCGACAGCTGAGGTCGCTGATTGCGGTCGCTAATAATGCGGTCGCATTGTTGGTCGCTGATGTCATTTCAGCGACCATATTTTATGCGACTAATATTAGCGATCGCATGCAGTCGCTAATACCCATTTGCGACTATATGCAGTCGCAGATGTGCGGTCGCTGATAAGCTTTTTTGTTGTAATGTGGTTCACTACCTGTTTTTCAGAGGCTTTATATGGGGCTTGCTGCTTCCAAACATGGTTTCCTAGTTGGGTGTAGACCTATTATAGGATTAGATGGGTGTTTTTTAAAGGGGGTTTTTGGAGGGCAGCTACTGAGTGCTATAGGAAGAGATGCTAATGACAACATATTTCCCATTGCAGTTGCTGTTGTTGAGATTGAATGTAAAGATAGTTGGCAGTGGTTTCTTACACAACTTCTAGATGACATAGGTGAAAATGAGACAAGAAGGTATGTTTTCATTTCTGATAGGCAAAAGGGGCTGGTAGAGGTCTTCAATACAGTGTTATCCAACAATGAACATATATTTTGTTTAAAGCATTTGTACAACAACTTCAAAATTAAGTTTATGGGGAAGCTGCTTAGGGATTTGTTCTAGAATGCAGCCAGTTGTGGTGACATGTTCTCATTTGAGGCAGCCATGAGTGAGGTGCACAAAGCTGATGCAGAAGCTGCAAAGTGGTTAATGGCTGTTGGGCCAAAATTTTGGGCCAGGTCTCATTTTTCACCCCACTGTAAGTGTGATGTAGTAGTGAACAACTTGAATGAGTCATGGAATAATTACATCCTAGAGGTAAGGGATAAAGGTATAATAAACATGCTGGAGTGGATAAGAAAGAAATTAATGGTTAGGTTTCAAGTAAAAAGTGAAGGCATGGACAAGTATGAAGGGTCACTTGGGCCCAGAATTCAAAAAAAATTGGAGATGATTAAGAAAGCTTGTAGGGGATGCACTGCTTTGAAGTCTGGGTGTGGAGAATTTGAAGTAGAAGTTGATGACAGAACATGGGTTGTGAATTTGAATGAGTGGACTTGTGGTTGTAAAATGTGACAGCTTAGTGGGATTCCTTGCAGACATGCTGTATCTGCAATATGGGCAAATAGGGAGCAGCCAGAGGCCTATTGCCATCAGTGCTATAGCAAGGATGTGTACTTGAACACATATAACCACATCATAAAGCCTGTGCCAAGTCACCATGAATGGGTTCACTCCAATTTTGCAAAGATTCAACCTCCAACCTATCATAAGCCCACTGGCAGACCAAGGAAACTCAGAAGAAAGGCTCCAGATGAACCAAAAAACCAACATAAAGCAACAAGAAAAGGTGGCACTGTCACATGTGCAAGGTGTTTAACACTAGGGCATAACAGCAGGGCATGTACATTGCCTTTTCATCCTAAATCAAGAATGAACAAGGTATAAGCATTTATGTTTTCATTTCATACTATCAATTGTATTTGTTAACACATGGTTTATAACAGTTTAACATGTTTTCATTTGTCAACTGCACAGTCAACTGAAGGGACTCCAACTAATGTGCAGCAGATTCCTGTTAAGGTACAATATAATAGATTATTGGGTTTAATTGGAATGCATTTGAATAACTGCATGAATGGTTGTGTGTGATAACTGGAATGATTACCTTTTCAGCCAAATCCCAGGCCACCAAAGATGCAGACTAGAACACAGTCAAGTCAAGGGACTGCTACTGCTAATGCTACAACAACTTCAAGCTCTCAACCTAATCCCACACCAAGTTTGTCTACTATGTGGAGTAATCAGCCTGCTTCAAGCTCACAGCCTACGAGGAAGAACATAAAGAAGGGAGCCATAAAGAGCAAGATAGGCAAATCACCAAAGAAGGGAGGACTGGGGGGATTAAGGCTTTAGTATATTGAATGGGTAGTTTTTGGATCATGAATGATGTATTGTAACTGTTTTTGACTATGTTGATTGTGTAGACTTTGTCTACTATAGTTTTTGGACAATGTTTTGTAGTTGGTATATGTGACAACCCCAAAACAGGTCCATTCCACCCAACCCATTCTGAGTCGTCAAATACATGGTACAGAAAACAACTACAACTTTATTACAACAATTGTCGTGCAAAATACAACAACACATATGCTGTGATTTTGGATACAAATATATACCAAATGTGACTCATGTTCCAACCGTGGACATCACCTCACAATAACACCTTACATAAAGGTATAGTCAAAAACTGTTTTAGAAATTAGAATATTTGGGAAGTGCTCAAGAAAACCTTCGTACATGGGAGGCCACGCGTCTAGGTTATGATAGATATCATATGGCCACAGAATTATCCTTGGTTGACCCAATAGACCCCAAAGAAAAATGAGAAGATTACTATCATATTCTTCCCAATGGTGAGTCTTCTCTTGACTTATCATTATCTCCACTGTCTCTAATTGAGAATTATACTTCAAACAAACACCAAGATTATAGAGATAGTGCCCATAGATATACTCAGCAAGTGGATGAGCACAACCCTGTCTTATGATGACACGAGGTTGTATGTCATTAGACATCTTGTATGATAGTGACAAAACACCCTTCCAACGTTGGGTTCGCCTCACCCTATTTTCTTCACCAAATATAACTACTAAATGATAACCACCGTTCTATTCCCTTGTTACCCCCGCTCGACCCAGCTACACTCTTATTACCTGAAAGGAATTGTGAACAAAAGGGTGAGCACAACTAGCTCAGTAAAGAATATCATGACTAAAGATAATTCAATTATCAATAGCCTTCATCAACAATAAATCAGAGATTTAGAACATATGATAAATGATAAAAATTTCAACCATAGTTGCAGCGGAACGAGCAATCCATTAGAAGAGTCAAATAGACTATAAAGTCTATTATCTTCTCCATGTTAAAAATTCACCAATAATATTTTATCCATGTAACATCACTCAACAGTTCCTTTCCACAATCATATGAATAACTCATAATCATAATTGTGACTATAAATTTTTCTTCGCACCCAGGACGAAGAATATTTTCATCACCTGTCTTTACCTGAAACATCAAAGATCATGGTTATACCAAATCACAGTTCCTGTTTATAATCATACTAACAAATCCATCTTTGCACTACGGGCCAAAGATATTCATCAACAAACCATCTTTGCACTACGGGCCAAAGATATTCAACAACAGTTCATCTTTGCACTACAGGCCAAAGATATTCATCAACAGGCCATCTTTGCACTACATGCCAAAGATATTCATCAACAATTCATATTTGCACTACAGGCCAAATATATTCATATCTCAAAGAAATATATAATCATTTCAGAATTTATATAAACAATAATTATAACCATGTTGATCAATTCACCTTTGCACTTAAGCTTAAGATATTCAATTATAAATTCAATGGTCATGATCATACCAGTCACAATTCAACTTTGCACTACAGGCCAAAGAGAACCCTAGTCATGATCATACCAATAATCTACCCATCTTTACACTCCAGTGAAAGAGAATTTCAACATCAGGGTTATAAAAATGTTATATATGATGATAAAAATAATATGATCAACATATAGTTTTAATCTCAAGAGTAATATTCGTAACTCATGAATAGTAAATCGTGAATAGTAACTCATGAATAGTAACCCCGACACAAAAGATAGAAATTCTACAATAAAATCCATACCAATATTTCGGTATAATGATATTGAAAGAATAACATTACTTAAATTTATAAACAATTTATTTTAATTGTTTACACTTTACTAATTAATGCATTTAATCATCATAAAATGCCATCTCTTACAATTTCATCATCAATAACCAAAACCCTCATCAAAAATCTGCATATACCTCATATAGGATTCTCAAGCCATAAAATCCTATTTTCCAATTTTCTTTCTTCACAAAACATATTTAATTCATTTACTCATAACTAGACCATTTTCATGAAAAATACCAAATCAGTTCCAAAAATATTTCTTTTCTGGGATTTAGCATAATATAGTCCCATAGTGAACATATATTTTTCTCAGAATTTTTAAAAGTCATTTACTATTTTTCATATGGCCAAAATAGCCGAATATTTAGACATTTATCAAAAATTGTACTTTTGTCTAAAAATTCTAAAATTTACAGAGTATACTTCTATCATATACATGTACTCCCAATAAAAATTTCATCAATTTTGGAGTTAACCACAAGGAATTATAAGCTGTTACTTTTAAAATAGTCTTTTCTCATAAAATTCATAACTCTCAATCTATACATCCAAAAATCACCATTTTTGGACACAATCAAGAAAACTCATCAAAATATCATTTCAAATTTTTCTAGAATTTTTGAAGATCAAAAAAATTACGAAACTGAAAATCATAACAACCCTTAAAATCCCTTAATATCCCTTACTATCCCTTACAATCCCTTACCTCAAAAGAGCAGTACTTCTGACTGGATATCGGATATGATGCTGAAGAAAACTTGCACTGATGAATAGCAACTCACCAAGTATCTAAAAACTCACAAAATATGCTTCATAATATAGAGAGAGAAAGAGAGAAAGCTTATGTTTCTGGTGTGATTTTCAATTCTAACTTAGCCCTCTATTTATAGGAAAATTTTGGTAGGTTTGACCTGCAACCTGATGGCTTTACCTGCTACTATTCCCACCCACCACATTTGAAATATAATTCAGCACATTTCTTCACCAACCACAAGTGGGGCCCACCAATTCTAGAATTTTCCATCAAAATGATAAACTCCAAAAATTCAACAATTTCTGAACCAGTCATCTCGTAAAATTCATAACAAATTATACGTTCATTTTTAACGGTTCAAAATTTGTAGACATATACTCAACTTATATATGTATAACATATCCAAATATTACCACGATCCAAAGGTCGGATTAAAAATTATAACCCTCGCAAAATATCTCAAAAACCCTGATTTTTAATACCTCCATTCCGACAAAAATACTGATAAAAATCTCAACATTAACTCCTTCATTTTTAACCACAAAAATATATCCCTCATTTATATCCACATAAAATAAATATTTCCTTATCATATGAATCAATAATTAATTATTCACAAATAATATTACAGAATCACATTTATGACAACCAGGCCGTTCCCAGGAAAGAGGGGGCTTTCCAATAAGGATTTCTCCTTACTAGCGCGCAATTAGATGACCAAACCTCTCCTTAGACAGAACTTTCTAGACATTGCCAATAATGTTATCTAATAATATTATTCAAATAATATGAATTATTGATCTGATAATAGAAAATACTGTGCAACAACAATTATTGAAACAACAATAATATAAAATATCAACGCAGCAATTATTGAATCAATAAAATAAAATATTGAACAGTAATTACTGTAACAATTATTGAGTAGTGCCTTCTTACGTAAGAATCAATAATTTTAAAAATACTGTGCAATACCGTGTGCTACTGTGCAATAACGCGTATTACTGTATTTTAACCACCGGGTATTCCAACAGTGTTAACGGTAACAACTACGTCGTTATTTGTAAAAACTCAAATTTGTCGTTTTCTTCATCCGACAGTTATTCGTTATGGGACCCACAAATAGCTGCGCCGTCGTACGAATATTCCCCGACAGAAAGAATATTCCACGACCAAACGAATATTCCCCGACAACAATGAATATTTTATAACCACTTGTGTATTTTGAAAAAAAATTTATATATCACCCTTAACTTTAACATTTATCAATTTAACCATTTACTGAATAGAAAAATTGAATACTTTTATTTCATAAAATTCGGGGTCTTACAATCTCCCCTCCTTATGAAATTTCGTCCCCGAAATTTACGTACCTGGTATTTCAAAGAGTTGAGAATACCTTGCTTTTATTTCAGATTCCATCTTCCTTATAATCATGATTTCTCCATTGCTCATCTTCTGTATTTCAGATATCTTTCTAGAATACAGCTTCAAAACAAGGGTTAATTTAACAAATTAACATATCACATAATATCTCGATATTATGACTGACCAACAAATAAGTTTAGGTAGGACACACTAGCGAAGGATTTACTCATCTCTCCCCTCCTAGTTATATTCCCCGATCTCCGCCAAAGATCATATCCCTAAGCTCTGATACCACCTGTGACTCTCATGGTGCTTCAACCACAGCACCTCACAGTGGTACCTATCAGTTTGCCACCGCAGAATGGCGTCCCCTACGGAGAGTCTGGCTTCGGTGCATCCCCCATCAACAAAAAGTCACCAGCGAGAGGCTCGGGGCTCTTTACTTATGGCTCTGATACCACCTGTGACAACCCCAAAATAGGTCCATTCCACCCAACCCATTCTGAGTCGTCAAATACATGGTACAGAAAACAACTACAACTTTATTACAACAATTGTCGTGCAAAATACAACAACACATATGCTGTGAGTTTGGATACAAATATATACCAAATGTGACTCATGTTCCAACCGTGGACATCACCTCACAATAACACCTTACATAAAGGTATAGTCAAAAACTGTTTTAGAAATTAGAATCTTTGGGAAGTGCTCAAGAAAACCTTCGTACATGGGAGGCCACGCGTCTAGGTTATGATAGATATCATATGGCCACAGAATTATCCTTGGTTGACCCAATAGACCCCAAAGAAAAACGAGAAGATTACTATCATATTCTTCCCAATGGTGAGTCTTCTCTTGACTTATCATTATCTCCACTGTCTCTAATTGAGAATTATACTTCAAACAAACACCAAGATTATATAGGTAGTGCCCATAGATATACTCAGCAAGTGGATGAGCACAACCCTGTCTTATGATGACACGAGGTTGTATGTCATTAGACATCTTGTATGATAGTGACAAAACACCCTTCCAACGTTGGGTTCGCCTCACCCTATTTTCTTCACCAAATATAACTACTAAATGATACCACCGTTCTATTCCCTTGTTACCCCCGCTCGACCCAGCTACACTCTTATTACCTGAAAGGAATTGTGAAGCAAAAGGGTGAGCACAACTAGCTCAGTAAAGAATATCATGACTAAAGATAATTCAATTATCAATAGCCTTCATCAACAATAAATCAGAGATTTAGAACATATGGTAAATGATAAAAATTTCAACCATAGTTGCAGCGGAACGAGCAATCCATTAGAAGAGTCAAATAGACTATAAAGTCTATTATCTTCTCCATGTTAAAAATCCACCAACAATATTTTATCCATGTAACATCACTCAACAGTTCCTTTCCACAATCATATGAATAACTCATAATCATAATTGTGACTATAAATTTTTCTTCGCACCCAGGACGAAGAATATTTTCATCACCTGTCTTTACCTGAAACATCAAAGATCATGGTTATACCAAATCACAGTTCCTGTTTATAATCATACTAACAAATCCATCTTTGCACTACGGGCCAAAGATATTCATCAACAAACCATCTTTGCACTACGGGCCAAAGATATTCAACAACAGTTCATCTTTGCACTACAGGCCAAAGATATTCATCAACAGGCCATCTTTGCACTACATGCCAAAGATATTCATCAACAATTCATATTTGCACTACAGGCCAAATATATTCATATCTCAAAGAAATATATAATCATTTCAGAATTTATATAAACAATAATTATAACCATGTTGATCAATTCACCTTTGCACTTAAGCTTAAGATATTCAATTATAAATTCAATGGTCATGATCATACCAGTCACAATTCAACTTTGCACTACAGGCCAAAGAGAACCCTAGTCATGATCATACCAATAATCTACCCATCTTTACACTCCAGTGAAAGAGAATTTCAACATCAGGGTTATAAAAATGTTATATATGATGATAAAAATAATATGATCAACATATAGTTTTAATCTCAAGAGTAATATTCGTAACTCATGAATAGTAAATCGTGAATAGTAACTCATGAATAGTAACCCCGACACAAAAAATAGAAATTCTACAATAAAATCCATACCAATATTTCGGTATAATGATATTGAAAGAATAACATTACTTAAATTTATAAACAATTTATTTTAATTGTTTACACTTTACTAATTAATGCATTTAATCATCATAAAATGCCAACTCTTACAATTTCATCATCAATAACCAAAACCCTCATCAAAAATCTGCATATACCTCATATAGGATTCTCAAGCCATAAAATCCTATTTTTCAATTTTCTTTCTTCACAAAACATATTTAATTCATTTACTCATAACTAGACCATTTTCATGAAAAATACCAAATCAGTTCCAAAAATATTTCTTTTCTGAGATTTAGCATAATATAGTCCCATAGTGAACATATATTTTTCTCAGAATTTTTAAAAGTCATTTACTATTTTTCATATGGCCAAAATAGCCGAATATTTAGACATTTATCAAAAATTATACTTTTGTCTAAAAATTCTGAAATTTACAGAGTATACTTCTATCATATACATGTACTCCCAATAAAAATTTCATCAATTTTGGAGTTAACCACAAGAAATTATAAGCTGTTACTTTTAAAATAGTATTTTCTCATAAAATTCATAACTCTCAATCTATACATCCAAAAATCACCATTTTTGGACACAATCAAGAAAACTCATCAAAATATCATTTCAAATTTTTCCAGAATTTTTGAAGATCAGAAAAATTACGAAACTGAAAATCATAAAAACCCTTAAAATCCCTTAATATCCCTTACTATCCCTTACAATCCCTTACCTCAAAAGAGCAGTACTTCTGACTGGATATCGGATATGATGCTGAAGAAAACTTGCACTGATGAATAGCAACTCACCAAGTATCTAAAAACTCACAAAATATGCTTCATAATATAGAGAGAGAAAGAGAGAAAGCTTATGTTTCTGGTGTGATTTTCAATTCTAACTTAGCCCTCTATTTATAGGAAAATTTTGGTAGGTTTGACCTGCAACCTGATGGCTTTACCTGCTACTATTCCCACCCACCACATTTGAAATATAATTCAGCACATTTCTTCACCAACCACAAGTGGGGCCCACCAATTCTAGAATTTTCCACCAAAATGATAAACTCCAAAAATTCAACAATTTCTGAACCAGTCATCTCGTAAAATTCATAACAAATCATACGTTCATTTTTAACGGTTCAAAATTTGTGGACATATACTCAACTTATATATGTATAACATATCCAAAAATTACCACGATCCAACGGTCGGATTAAAAATTATAACCCTCGCAAAATATCTCAAAAACCCTGATTTTTAATACCTCCATTCCGACAAAAATACTGATAAAAATCTCAACATTAACTCCTTCATTTTTAACCACAAAAATATATCCCTCATTTATATCCACATAAAATAAATATTTCCTTATCATATGAATCAATAATTAATTATTCACAAATAATATTACAGAATCACATTTATGACAACCAGGCCGTTCCCAGGAAAGAGGGGGCTTTCCAATAAGGATTTCTCCTTACTAGCGCGCAATTAGATGACCAAACCTCTCCTTAGACAGAACTTTCTAGACATTGCCAATAATGTTATCTAATAATATTATTCAAATAATATGAATTATTGATCTGATAATAGAAAATACTGTGCAGCAACAATTATTGAAACAACAATAATATAAAATATCAACGCAGCAATTATTGAATCAATAAAATAAAATATTGAACAGTAATTACTGTAACAATTATTGAGTAGTGCCTTCTTACGTAAGAATCAATAATTTCAAAAATACTGTGCAATACCGTGTGCTACTGTGCAATAACGCGTATTACTGTATTTTAACCACCGGGTATTCCAACAGTGTTAACGGTAACAACTACGCCGTTATTTGTAAAAACTCAAATTTGTCGTTTTCTTCATCCGACAGTTATTCGTTATGGGGCCCACAAATAGCTGCGCCGTCGTACGAATATTCCCCGACAGAAAGAATATTCCACGACCAAACGAATATTCCCCGACAACAATGAATATTTTATAACCACTTGTGTATTTTGAAAAAAAATTTATATATCACCCTTAACTTTAACATTTATCAATTTAACCATTTACTGAATAGAAAAATTGAATACTTTTATTTCATAAAATTCGGGGTCTTACAATCTCCCCTCCTTATGAAATTTCGTCCCCGAAATTTACGTACCTGGTATTTCAAAGAGTTGAGAATACCTTGCTTTTATTTCAGATTCCATCTTCCTTATAATCATGATTTCTCCATTGCTCATCTTCTGTATTTCAGATATCTTTCTAGAATACAGCTTCAAAACAAGGGTTAATTTAACAAATTAACATATCACATAATATCTCGATATTATGACTGACCAACAAATAAGTTTAGGTAGGACACACTAGCGAAGGATTTACTCATCTCTCCCCTCCTAGTTATATTCCCCGATCTCCGCCAAAGATCATATCCCTAAGCTCTGATACCACCTGTGACTCTCATGGTGCTTCAACCACAGCACCTCACAGTGGTACCTATCAGTTTGCCACCGCAGAATGGCGTCCCCTACGGAGAGTCTGGCTTCAGTGCGTCCCCCATCAACAGGAAGTCACCAGCGAGAGGCTCGGGGCTCTTTACTTATGGCTCTGATACCACCTGTGACAACCCCAAAACAGGTCCATTCCACCCAACCCATTCTGAGTCGTCAAATACATGGTACAGAAAACAACTACAACTTTATTACAACAATTGTCGTGCAAAATACAACAACACATATGCTGTGAGTTTGGATACAAATATATACCAAATGTGACTCATGTTCCAACCGGACATCACCTCACAATAACACCTTACATAAAGGTATAGTCAAAAACTGTTTTAGAAATTAGAATATTTGGGAAGTGCTCAAGAAAACCTTCGTACATGGGAGGCCACGCGTCTAGGTTATGATAGATATCATATGGCCACAAAATTATCCTTGGTTGACCCAATAGACCCCAAAGAAAAACGAGAAGATTACTATCATATTCTTCCCAATGGTGAGTCTTCTCTTGACTTATCATTATCTCCACTGTCTCTAATTGAGAATTATACTTCAAACAAACACCAAGATTATATAGGTAGTGCCCATAGATATACTCAGCAAGTGGATGAGCACAACCCTGTCTTATGATGACACGAGGTTGTATGTCATTAGACATCTTGTATGATAGTGACAAAACACCCTTCCAACGTTGGGTTCGCCTCACCCTATTTTCTTCACCAAATATAACTACTAAATGATAACCACCGTTCTATTCCCTTGTTACCCCCGCTCGACCCAGCTACACTCTTATTACCTGAAAGGAATTGTGAAGCAAAAGGGTGAGCACAACTAGCTCAGTAAAGAATATCATGACTAAAGATAATTCAATTATCAATAGCCTTCATCAACAATAAATCAGAGATTTAGAACATATGGTAAATGATAAAAATTTCAACCATAGTTGCAGCGGAACGAGCAATCCATTAGAAGAGTCAAATAGACTATAAAGTCTATTATCTTCTCCATGTTAAAAATCCACCAACAATATTTTATCCATGTAACATCACTCAACAGTTCCTTTCCACAATCATATGAATAACTCATAATCATAATTGTGACTATAAATTTTTCTTCGCACCCAGGACGAAGAATATTTTCATCACCTGTCTTTACCTGAAACATCAAAGATCATGGTTATACCAAATCACAGTTCCTGTTTATAATCATACTAACAAATCCATCTTTGCACTACGGGCCAAAGATATTCATCAACAAACCATCTTTGCACTACGGGCCAAAGATATTCAACAACAGTTCATCTTTGCACTACAGGCCAAAGATATTCATCAACATGC
The DNA here is from genome assembly GCA_016801055.1 of Panax notoginseng. Lineage (NCBI taxonomy): Eukaryota > Viridiplantae > Streptophyta > Magnoliopsida > Apiales > Araliaceae > Panax > Panax notoginseng. The sequence goes on along the minus strand of CM029021.1, from coordinate 160,867,935 downwards.
CATCTTTGCACTACATGCCAAAGATATTCATCAACAATTCATATTTGCACTACAGGCCAAATATATTCATATCTCAAAGAAATATATAATCATTTCAGAATTTATATAAACAATAATTATAACCATGTTGATCAATTCACCTTTGCACTTAAGCTTAAGATATTCAATTATAAATTCAATGGTCATGATCATACCAGTCACAATTCAACTTTGCACTACAGGCCAAAGAGAACCCTAGTCATGATCATACCAATAATCTACCCATCTTTACACTCCAGTGAAAGAGAATTTCAACATCAGGGTTATAAAAATGTTATATATGATGATAAAAATAATATGATCAACATATAGTTTTAATCTCAAGAGTAATATTCGTAACTCATGAATAGTAAATCGTGAATAGTAACTCATGAATAGTAACCCCGACACAAAAGATAGAAATTCTACAATAAAATCCATACCAATATTTCGGTATAATGATATTGAAAGAATAACATTACTTAAATTTATAAACAATTTATTTTAATTGTTTACACTTTACTAATTAATGCATTTAATCATCATAAAATGCCAACTCTTACAATTTCATCATCAATAACCAAAACCCTCATCAAAAATCTGCATATACCTCATATAGGATTCTCAAGCCATAAAATCCTATTTTCCAATTTTCTTTCTTCACAAAACATATTTAATTCATTTACTCATAACTAGACCATTTTCATGAAAAATACCAAATCAGTTCTAAAAATATTTCTTTTCTGGGATTTAGCATAATATAGTCCCATAGTGAACATATATTTTTCTCAGAATTTTTAAAAGTCATTTACTATTTTTCATATGGCCAAAATAGCCGAATATTTAGACATTTATCAAAAATTATACTTTTGTCTAAAAATTCTAAAATTTACAGAGTATACTTCTATCATATACATGTACTCCCAATAAAAATTTCATCAATTTTGGAGTTAACCACAAGGAATTATAAGCTGTTACTTTTAAAATAGTCTTTTCTCATAAAATTCATAACTCTCAATCTATACATCCAAAAATCACCATTTTTGGACACAATCAAGAAAACTCATCAAAATATCATTTCAAATTTTTCCAGAATTTTTGAAGATCAGAAAAATTACGAAACTGAAAATCATAACAACCCTTAAAATCCCTTAATATCCCTTACTATCCCTTACAATCCCTTACCTCAAAAGAGCAGTACTTCTGACTGGATATCGGATATGATGCTGAAGAAAACTTGCACTGATGAATAACAACTCACCAAGTATCTAAAAACTCACAAAATATGCTTCATAATATAGAGAGAGAAAGAGAGAAAGCTTATGTTTCTGGTGTGATTTTCAATTCTAACTTAGCCCTCTATTTATAGGAAAATTTTGGTAGGTTTGACCTGCAACCTGATGGCTTTACCTGCTACTATTCCCACCCACCACATTTGAAATATAATTCAGCACATTTCTTCACCAACCACAAGTGGGGCCCACCAATTCTAGAATTTTCCATCAAAATGATAAACTCCAAAAATTCAACAATTTCGGAACCAGTCATCTCGTAAAATTCATAACAAATTATACGTTCATTTTTAACGGTTCAAAATTTGTGGACATATACTCAACTTATATATGTATAACATATCCAAATATTACCACGATCCAACGGTCGGATTAAAAATTATAACCCTCGCAAAATATCTTAAAAACCCTAATTTGATTTTCAATACCTCCGTTCCGATAAAAATACAGATAAAATACCTCAACATTAACTCCTTCATTTTTAACCACAAAAATATATCCCTCATTTATATCTATATAAAATAAATATTTTCTTATCATATGAATCAATAATTAATTATTCACAAATAATATTACAGAATCACATTTATGACAACCAGGCCGTTCCTAGGAAAGAGGGGGCTTTCCAATAAGGATTTCTCCTTACTAGCGCGCAATTAGATGACCAAACCTCTCCTTAGACAGAACTTTCTAGACATTGCCAATAATGTTATCTAATAATATTATTCAAATAATATGAATTATTGATCTGATAATAGAAAATACTGTGCAACAACAATTATTGAAACAACAATAATATAAAATATCAACGCAGCAATTATTGAATCAATAAAATAAAATATTGAACAGTAATTACTGTAACAATTATTGAGTAGTGCCTTCTTACGTAAGAATCAATAATTTCAAAAATACTGTGCAATACCGTGTGCTACTGTGCAATAACGCGTATTACTGTATTTTAACCACCGGGTATTCCAACAGTGTTAACGGTAACAACTACGTCGTTATTTGTAAAAACTCAAATTTGTCGTTTTTTTCATCCGACAGTTATTCGTTATAGGGCACACAAATAGCTGCGCCGTCGTACGAATATTCCCCGACAGAAAGAATATTTCACAACCAAACGAATATTCCCCGACAACAATGAATATTTTATAACCACTTGTGTATTTTGAAAAAAAATTTATATATCACCCTTAACTTTAACATTTATCAATTTAACCATTTACTGAATAGAAAAATTGAATACTTTTATTTCATAAAATTCGGGGTCTTACAGTATAATTCATAGTAGTTACTGTAATTTTAGAATGGGCAAAGCATGTACAGATGTTTAACAGTTGCAATATAATTAGAAAAGTATGTCTTATAATTAATGAGCTTGCAATATTTTACAGTTGAGTATGTTTTACATTTTGGAATGGACAAGGTTTTATAGTTGGTATAATGTTGTATCTGTCCAGTTGAGTATGAAATCTAACATAAATCCAAGAAGTTATGTTCAAAGAAGATATATACAACAAAATTTGCAATCCATCCTTTTTATTGATAAAGAACTAATTCCAGCAATCCATAACATAAAGTCTAGTACAACAAAAGCTTGCTACCATTGGTCTCCTAAAATACATTCATTTAGTTTGTAAATTCATTTGTTACTAATAAAATACATCATGACTATTCCGAAATACAACACAATTCCAACAACAATTATCATCTTAATATTACTTTCAACAACTTTCATCCTACTTGGTATGTCTTTTTGCTCACACGAACAGTTGCATTTTGTTCCACTCACCAATGTCCCCATTCTATCATTGTCTTCATTGGGGCCACTGACTATTCCACTTGAGCTTGTTGTAGAAGGCAAGCACCATGCCCAAAACTCACACTCATCGCATACAAAATATAACCTCCCTTTCGATGGTTTGTTCGAGTCAACAATTCTTACACTTACTTTTTTTTCACATTTACATCGCCTAGGTATGTAGCGCAAGTCACCATTCATCCTTCCTACATCATTGCTTGACGAAGACATGACTTCTGTTCACATAAACAACACGAAGAATAATATCAAAGAGTAGATAACACCACATATGATAAACAAGTCAAGCCCAAGCTTTACTTTGGTCTAATAAATAGTTTTCAGTCAACATAGTTCTTTTAGAACTTTTATCAAACAGCTGATAGGCATAATTCTAGGTTAATAATTTCATAGCCATTGTTTACAATAACAACCTATAACAACATCCTTATTACTCCACAGCCCAACCTATCTCCTTGTGCCTAATTTCCATACATAACATAAGCATACCAGTGAACTAAATCTACTCGCAACAACATAACAACTAACCCAACTAAAAAGACAAACAGTGTAGCTACTGAAAGTCATTTTCTTAACAAGGATGAAATGAAAAAGGAATAGAAGGGGATTGGAAAACTTACCTTCAGAAATTGCAAATGGTTGTTGCAAAATTCAATTTCGTAGAAGATGGAGCTTTAGTAGTTGAGAAATTTCGTGGAAGATAGGAGTTTTGCAAAGTAGGTTTTTGTAGCTTTAGTCAAGAAGTAGCTTTCAATTTCGTAGAAGATGGAGCTGAAATAGCTGAGAAATTGGGTAGATCTGCTCTCTTAACAATAGCGAGGAAGAAAAGACCTATTTTAGACATTTAACCTTTGTTTCTGACCGCTACAGGCCCCTCCTCACGCGTTTTAGGCGATTGACGTACACGCACAGTTAATTTGAATGGAAAATATGAGTTTTTCACTTCAACTCAAAAGGTGGAGTGTTTAAATGTAGCTTTACGGAATATAGGTGGTTAAGTGGGAAACCGATAAAACCTCAGGTGGTCATCTGAACTTAACTCTAAATATTATCATAATTCAAGTGTGACAAATTATTGAGAATCATACTATTATTTATGAGAGGTTATAGTTTAATAAAAAAAATTTGGGGACAAAATTTATCTTTTATTGCACAACCCAGACCAAGATGTGTTATGTTTTTTTTGATACTCGGATTTTCGGCCCAACAACATTTTTAGACCAAAATAAATTCTTCATTATTCATAACAAATTTTTAAGGAATTATTAAGTGTAATAATGACAAACAAATGGAAGTCTCCTTATAAGACAGACGATGTAATTTGAGATTTACTTGGCCCAAATGTTTGATTTGTCGTAGGCTTTGGGTCTGAGACTCGTCATCCCCAACTTAGCAGAATATTGGCCCTAGTCTTTTATTTGGGAGCGAGTTTAGTTGGGACTTGGACTCATTACCCCAACTTGAACTTCAGCTTGGTTTCAACCCATTGTCACAATCCTTTCTAATTAAGTATATGATTAATATTGACTTTTTAAAAGTCAATTTTAAACGTTTTTAAATTTAAAATTGACATGATTCATTAAAATTTTTAAAATAATAAATCTTATAATTATGTATTAGTAAAAATTAATTTATGAATATTCATAATTATATTGACATAAGCTGCATGAATTCATGTCAATTTTATGTTTGAAATTAATTTTTAGAAAAGTCAAATTGACATTAAATTAAAAAAGGATCAGTAGTAGTCAATCACCCACCTAACACAACAACATGATATTCTTCTTATGTTCCCCATTCAAAAAGGTGCATTACAGAAATAGTACTGTTTTAAAAAGAAATTTAGTCAAGGTAACAACACACCCTTTTCATACGTTTTTATTGATTTTAGACTACAGGAGTGAGAATATTATTCAAGCATACAATTCAAAATTTATTGATGAAGAGGAGCGTGTTGAGTTTTTAGGTCTTGCGCGTCTGATATGAGACTTATATATTTTTTAAAAGGAAGATTATAATAATATGATTTATAATTAAGTATATCATCATTTTTACAATATTTAAAATCAATCAAGTCTCATCTAACATTTTAGTTCTACATCAAAACTTGTGAGAAAAATTTATCCTTTATAAAAAAGTTAAGTTACTAACAATAATACGTTTAGTCATGATCTTTTAGATAACTTGTGGTAGACTAAGATGACCTAAGAAGATAGCATTGAGATAGTGGTTTAAGACCTTGTTTGGAATGATTTGATTTGATACAATTTTGGGATTTGACTTCAACCTAATTTGTTACATATGGTATCAGAGTCAAATCTCGAAAGTTTTAGTCAGGTTGCCGAAAGTGTGAACAGAAAAGCTGGTGGAATTATCCGGAGGCGTGTTTGTATATAAGAAATTAAGTTAGTAACAATACTACCTTCAGTCTCACATAAAGGCAAAAAAGAATATTACTCCATTGTGATATTAAAAAATTAGTTGATTAATTGTATAAATTTTTAAAATTCAACGGTGTAATGTTTAAAGAATAATGCTAGAGACACAAATTATTTTACAAACTGCTGATGTGGCATACTCCACCTCAACATATTGTGTGGGACCGAAGACTATATTGAAATAATTTGTTGATCAATACGCTGAGATGGAGTATATCACATCAGCAGTTTGTAAAATATTTATAAAATAGTTTGTGTGCACTACTCATGTTTAAAAATAGACAATCATAATAGGGTAATACCCTTTTTGCCCTCACATAAAAGAGAAATTAAACACATTTTATATAAATAAATAAATAAACTCACCTAAGCGACAATACATTAAACCTGAAATATAAAAGTTTTAACCACTACGTTAAGATTTCATCTGCAAAATTTAAACTTGTTTTACTAAAAATTACTATTAAGTACCCACAATGGATATGCAACATGCCCTTTTACGTATGGGGGTAATTTTTGAACTAAACATGGGAATGATTTTATTTAGGCGACGTGTATCGTGTCAGCTGTTAGGCCATACATAAATAAATAAATAAATATTACCACTTTGATAGTATTATTATATTAAAGTATCAAAATGAAAACAAATATACAATATTGATATATAATTAATTATTTGAAAATATTATTGAAGCAGTCATTGCCTTGGCTTGCCGCTCATAATTGAACACCACCCAAGTAAGAAAGGGACAAGCAGATAAATGAGGGTGGGATAAGGCAGACAGACGTCAACTCTGTCGTCCTTTGTAGTTAATTTAAAAAGAACAATGGAGTACTAGCTACTGCATGCAGTACAGGTATAAGTTGTACAGAGAGAGAGAGAAGAGAGTTCATTTATTCTTCAAGAGAGTGCCTGTGAGTCAGTCATATTCTCATGAGTGGGGGTGGAGGAGTGCGTGGGTGGGTGCGTGGGCTGGCTGGCTGGAATTATTTCCATTTGTGGCTAAAGGCCGAAAGGCCTAGGAAACCTGGTAAAGATGTACTACTACACAAGTAGTAGTAACCTACCAAACAAACACAATCCCCAGGGCAGAAATCATGTTGCTGGCCAAACACAAAAAAGTAGCTAGCTAGCTAGCTACGGCAATATATATATATATATATATATATATATATATATATATATATAGGGGTTCTATCCACAGCAATCAGCTACTGTAGAGCAACCTCTTTTTTACTTTCTTGTTGTAGCGGCTGGAGCAAAAAATAAAAAATAAAAAAATTGTAACAAGACAAAAAAGGGATTGCTCCACAGTAACCGGTTGCTGTGAATGGAACTCATATATATATATATATATATGTATGAGTTTAGTTTAATTTCTCTTTGTTTAGTTTAAGTATAGTTTTTCAGTATTTTAATGGGCACCGACCAACATTTGGGTTCTGCTTTTAGGGCACATGCTTTATTCTTGGTCTTCCTTTCAACCAGTTTGATCTTTAAGTAAACCCTCTTCTACCTACTATACCTCTAATCTCCTCATAATCCAAGCACTAGTTTTGAGCGAGGATTGATATTTTCAGAGTCAAAAGTATCCCGATAAATGCAATATATACTCCAATTTATTTAAAATTATAAGATTATTATTAATTTTTTAAAAATCGATTTGTAATATTTTTATATTTAAAATTAACATAAATTTATTTATTTTATGTCAATTGCATTGCACCCAGAACGAAACAACAATTTTTTTTTTTAAAACAACATAATTAACAAGCATGTTAGTTACCATGCCATACCCCAGTGTTGAAGAGTCTCGTCCTACTTTTGATTCCTTGGTTTTTACTTTTTCTTTATTTAATTTACATATATTCTCGCAATTTATATTCTTAGAATAAATTTATTTATTTTTAATTTAAAATTTATAGGCTTATAGGTCCCTCGTACGCGCACACAAAACACTGATTGAGTGAAGTTAGGATTCAATTAATTCTCATAGGTCCAAAAGCACCTAGCCTGATCATGTTATCTTAGGAAGGGGTTATAAAAAGTTTATTTTTGAGTAAGTTAGTCAATTGACTAATAAAATACTGACACGCATAGAAGTTCTATGTGTGTCAGTATTTTACTGGCCAATTGACCAACTTATCAAAAAAATAAACTTCATACTAACTGGATCCGTTATCTATGTACTAATATTTATAACTTGCGATCGTGAGTGATTATAAGTATTTAAATTTTAACATACGTTAAAATAATACCTTAATATTAACTAGAAAACTTTACTCTCACTACTTGTGGCAATTATTATATGAAAATTGTTAAATTCACAATATTTTTTGTTATTTTCACAACAAAAGTATCGATGAGCGACAGTAAAAATCGTCGCTATATAATTTATAACGACACTTTTGTTATGGAAATAATATTTTTTGTTGTGAATTTAACAATTTCCTTATTTTATATATATATATATATATATATATATATATATATATGGGGATGCATCCATGGCAACCGGTTGCCACAACACTGTTTGTAGTAACCAAGTTGTAACAGTATGTAGCGGCTTAGTATTATTTTATATTAAAATAATACGATCGCTATACCTAGTAGCGACTGACACATATTTGAGTCATCAAGTACAGATGGTAGTAATAGTAGCAAGAGGAGTAGTAGTAGTTGCAAGCATGTGCAAATAGTAGTAATAGTAGCAAGAGTAGTAGCATGTGATAATAGTAGCAGTAGTAGTACAAGCAGAGCAATGATTTTTGTTTTATTTAAGCCGCTACATGTAGTAGCGGTCATTCTTTATTATTATTATTATTATTATTAAATAATTATAATATTAATAATAATCTAACTTTATTATTATTATTATTATATTTATTATTATTATTATTATCAGACAACACTTTAATAATAATAATAATAATAATTAATAATAATATTATTATTATAATATTAATAATAATATTGTAAAAATAAATTAGATTTTAAATTAGATTATTCCTTTGATCAACTTGTAAAAATTTTAAAATTCAAGATTATTGAAAAATTAGATTTTAAAAAAAGAATTAATTATTATAAATTCTTTCAAAAAAATACAATCATTACTCAAATTTTTTATTTTTGTAACTTAAAAAAATTTATATTAATTTTTAAATTTTATAATTTCAATAACATTTGGCTATTATTTCCGTAATCAAAGATATCTCATAATTTATTATAATAATAATAATAATATTAATTATTATTATTATTAAAGTGTTGTCTGATAATAACAATAATAATAATAAATATAATAATAATAATAATAATAAAAGGACCGCTACTATATGTAGCGGCTTGAAGACTTGCTTATATACACTTGCTACTACAACTATAATAAATGGGACAAACCAATTGCTACTAGGATATACTTAGAACAAACCAATTGTTACTAGGATATATTTGCTATAATAAACGGGATAAACCAAATGTGGGATAGGGAAAACCGCTACACAATGTAGCGGTCGTATTTTAATAATAATAATAATAATAATAATAATAAATGGGACAACTGTGGTTAATGGAAGGCCGCTACATAATGTAGCGGTCGTATTTTTTAATAATAATAATAATAATAATAATAATAAAATTAAAGTGGGATTATTATTATTTACAATATTATTATTAATATTATAATAATAATAATAATATTATTATTATTAAAGTGTTATCTGATAATAATAATAATAATAATAATAATAATAATAATAATAATAATAATAATAATAATAATAATAATAATAATAATAATAATAATAATAATAATAATAATAATAAAGAATGACCGCTACTACATGTAGCGACTTAAATAAAATAAAAATCCTTGCTCTGCTTGTACTGCTATTGCTACTACTACCACATGCTAATTGTAAGACCCCGAATTTTATGAAATAAAAGTATTCAATTTTCCTTATAATTACAATTCAGTAAATGGTTAAATTGATAAAAGTTTAAAGTTATGAGTGTAATATGATTTTTTTTTTCAAAATAAGCAAGTGGTTATAAAATAATCATTGTTGTCGGGGAATATTCGTTTGGTCGTGGAATATTCTTTCTGTCGGGGAATATTCGTACGACGGCGCAGCTATTTGTGGGCCCCATAACGAATAACTGTCGGGTGAAGGAAAACGACAAATTTGAGTTTTTACAAATAACGGCGTAGTTGTTACCGTTAACACTGTTGGAATACCCGGTGGTTAAAATACAGTAATACGCGTTATTGCACAGTAGCACACGGTATTGCATAGTATTTTTGAAATTATTGATTCTTACATAAGAAGGCACTACTCAATAATTGTTACAGTAATTACTGTTCAATATTTTATTTTATTGATTCAATAATTGCTACGTTGAAATTTTATATTATTGTTGTTCAATAATTGTCACTGCACAGTATTTTCCATTATCAGATCAATAATTCATATTATTTGAATAATATTGTTAGATAACATTATTGACAATGTCTAGAAAGTTCTGTCTAAGGAGAGGTTTGGTCATCTAATTGCGCGCCAGTAAGGAGAAATCTTTATTGGAAAGCCCCCTCTTTCCTGGGAACGGCCTGGTTGTCATAAATGTGATTCTGTAATATTATTTGTGAATAATTAATTATTGATTCGTATGATAAGGAAATATTTATTTTATGTGGATATAAACGAGGGACATATTTTTGTGGTTAAAAATGAAGGAGTTAATGTTGAGGTTTTTATCAGTATTTTTGTTGGAATGGAGGTATTAAAAATTAGGGTTTTTGAGATATTTTGCGGGGGTTATAATTTTTAATCCGACCGTTGGATCGTAGTAATATTTGGATATGTTATACATATATAAGTTGAGTATATGTCCACAAATTTTGAACCGTTAAAAATGAATGTATGATTTGTTATGAATTTTACGAGATGACTGGTTCAGAAATTGTTGAATTTTCGGAGTTTATCATTTTGGTGGAAAATTCTAGAATTGGTGGGCCCCACTTGTGGTTGGTGAAGAAATGTGCTGAATTATATTTCAAATGTGGTGGGTGGGAATAGTAGCAGGTAAAGCCATCAGGTTACAGGTCAAACCTACCAAAATTTTCCTATAAATAGAGGGCTAAGTTAGAATTGAAAATCACACCAGAAACAAGTTTTCTCTCTTTCTCTCTCTAGATTATTGAGTGTATTTTGTGAGTATTTAAATACTTGGTGAGTTGCTATTCATCAGTGCAAGTTTCCTTCAGCCTTATACCGATCAGAAGTACTGCTCTTTTGAGGTAAGGGATAGTAAGGGATATTAAGGGATTTAAAGGGTTGTTATGATTTTCAGTTTCGTAATTTTTCTGATCTTCAAAAATTCTGGAAAAATTTGAAATGATATTTTGATGAGTTTTCTTGATTGTGTCCAAAAATGGTGATTTTTGGATGTATAGATTGAGAGTTATGAATTTTATGAGAAAAGACTATTTTAAAAGTAACAGCTTATAATTCCTTGTGGTTAACTCCAAAATTGATGAAATTTTTATTGGGAGTACATGTATATGATAGAAGTATACTCTGTAAATTTCAGAATTTTTAGACAAAAGTACAATTTTTGATAAATGTTTAAATATTCGGCTATTTTGGCCATATGAAAAATAGTAAATGACTTTTAAAAATTCTGAGAAAAATATATGTTCACTATGGGACTATATTATGCTAAATCCCAGAAAAGAAATATTTTTGGAACTGATTTGGTATTTTTTATAAAAATAGTCTAGTTATGAGTAAATGAATTAAATATGTTTTGTGAGGAAAGAAAATTGGAAAATAGGATTTTATGGCTTGAGAATCCTATATGAGGTATATGCAGATTTTTGATGAGGGTTTTGGTTATTGATGATGAAATTGTAAGAGTTGACATTTTATGATGATTAAATGCATTAATTAGTAAAGTGTAAACAATTTAAATAAATTGTTTATAAGCTTAAGAAATGTTATTCTTTCAATATCATTATACCGAAATATTGGTATAGATTTTATTGTGGAATTTCTATCTTTTTGAGTCGAGGTTACTATTCATGAGTTAGTATTCACGACAAAATTGGTTTCTTTTTCTAACCAAATTATAGTTGATTTATGAATATTGCTCTTGAAATTAAATCCATGTTTTGACCATATTATTTTTATAATCATATATAACATTTTTATAACCTTGATGTTGAAATTCTCTTTCGCTTGAGTGTAAAGATGGGTAAATTATTGGTATGATCATGACTATGGGTTCTCTTTGGCCAGTAGTGCAAAGTTGAATTGTTGACTGGTATGATCATGACCATTGAATTTATAATTGAATATCTTTAGCTTAAGTGCAAAGGTGAAATGATCAACATGGTTATAATTATTGTCTATATAAATTCTTAAATGATTATATATTCTTTGAGGTATTAATATATTTGGCATGTAGTGCAAATATGAATTGTTGAGGAATATCTTTGGCCTGTAGTGTAAAGATGAATTGTAGATGAATATCTTTGGCCTGTAGTGCAAAGATGAATTGTAGATGAATATCTTTGGCCTGTAGTGCAAAGATGGTCTGTTGATGAATATCTTTGGCCCGTAGTGCAAAGATAAACTGTTGTTGAATATCTTTGGTCGTAGTGCAAAGATAGATTTATTAGTATGATTATGAACAGGAACTGTGATTTGGTATAACCATGATCTTTGATGTTTCAGGTAAAGACATGTGATGAAAATATTCTTCGTCCTGGGTGCGAAGAAAAATTTAGAATCACAATTATGATTATGAGTTATTCATATGATTGTGGAAAGGAACTGTTGATTGATGTTACAGGGATAAAACATTGTTGATGGATTTTTAACATGGAGAAGATAATAGACTTTATAGTCTATTTGACTCTTCTAATGGATTGCTCGTTCCGCTGCAACTATGGTTGAAATTTTTATCATTTACCATATGTTCTAAATCTCTGATTTATTATTGATGAAGGCTACTGATAATTTAATTATCTTTAGTCATGATATTCTTTATTGGGCTAGTTGTGCTCACCCTTTTGCTTCACAATTCCTTTCAGGTAATAAGAGTGTAGCTGGGTCGAGCGAGGGTAACGGGGAAATAGAACAGTGGTCTCTAGCTGTGGATGTTCTCCCGAAGCAGTATAGAAAAGTTCATTTAGTAGTTATATTTGGTGAATCCAATAGGGTAAGGTGTACCCAACGTTGGAAGGGTGGTTTGCCACTATCATACAAGATGTCTAACGACATACAACCTCGTGTCATCATAAGACAGGGATGTGCTCATCCACTTGCTGAGTATATATACGAGCACTACCTATATAATCTTGGTGTTTGTTTAAAGTATAATTCTCAATTAGAGACAGTAGAGATAATGATATGTCAAGAGAAGACTCACCATTGGGAAGAATTAGAGACAGTAGAGATAATGATATGTCAAGTGAATCTTCTCGTTTTTCTTTGGGGTCTATTGGGTCAACCAAGGATAATTTTGTGGCCATATGATATCTATCATAACCTAGACGCGTGGCCTCCCATGTACGAAGGTTTCCTTGAGCACTTCCCAAAGATTCTAATTTCTAAAACAGTTTTTGACTATACCTTTATGTAAGGTGTTATTGTGAGGTGATGTCCACGGTTGGAACATGAGTCACATTTGGTATATATTTGTATCCAAACTCACAGTATATGTGTTGTTGTATTTTGCACGACAATTGTTGTAATAAAGTTGTAGTTGTTTTCTGTACCATGTATTTGGCGACTCAGAATAGGTTGGATGGAATGGACCTATTTTGGGGTCGTTACACTACTACTCTTGCTACTATTACTACAACTTGTACATGCTTGCAACTACTACTACTCCTCTTGCTACTATTACTAAAATATGTGTCAACCATTACTAGGTGTAGCGGTCGTATTATTTTAATATAAAATAACATTAAGCCGCTACATACTGTTACAACTTGGTTGCTACAAACAGTGACGTGGCAATCGGTTGCCATGGATACATCTCCTATATATATATACAACCAGGATCCAGTCCGGGATCCCGATTTTTTTTAAAATAAGGAATTTATTTTATTTTTTTGCTTTTTTTTTAAAACAATTAAAAAAAAGTTTCTTATTTTATGGAACTAGAATTTTTACATAATACAGTATTTTGGGTGTGATTTGGATACATATAACAAAATAACTGTACAGACCTGTTTTGTTATATGTATCCAAATCACACCAAAAATATTCTATTATGTAAAAATTCCAGTTCCATAAAATATTAAATTTTTTTAGTTATTTAAAAAAAAAAGCAAAAAAAAGAAAAGAAATCCGTATTTTAAAAAAGTTCGGGATCCAGTCTCAGACTGGATCCGGACTCTCTCTCTCTCTCTCTCTATATATATATATATATATATATATATATATATATATATATAAGTATTGTTATACTACTAATTAATATGGCCAATTAGATTAGTCCCCAACATTCTAGGGGTAGGGGTAGGGGTGTGGGTTAGCCCCTTTGGTTGGACAGAGGATAACTCGATCGATCTTGTTCAATTTGAATTGAGTTTGAATGTGGAGTGACAAGATAGATTAAAGTTAGGGTTCTTTATAATAATATACAACAAATAGTAAATAATTACAAGAATAGTGCATCAATCAAATAATTATAATAACAGTGCAATAATATATAATAATATCAAGAATAGTGCAATACACGTCATATTATCCAACCCAACAAAAATAGAAAACCTTTAATTCAAGGAGAAAACTACTCCACTATTCAATTTGTTGTTGTTGTATTGTTTCCAAAGCTCGTCTATTGTTTTGAGGTCGGATTCGGTGATGAATTGGACCTCAGAGAAGAAGACGTAGCCGCGCTTGACGGCAGCGTCGCCGGCGAGGGCAATGAAGAAGTGGTGAGTTTCTTCGTCGACTTGCCGGAAGTTTTGGGCGGCGAGGTGGGCTTGCAGGAGGTCGAAGGTGGTGGTGAGTTGGGAGGTGAAGGGAGTGGTGGATGTTGTAGAGGAGAGAGAGAATGGGGTGGTGGGGAAGGGTTTTGAGGAAAGAGAAATGGTGGGGTTATTGGGTTTGAGGAAGAGGGAGTTCGAGGAGAGGGTAGTGGGATGACAGTCGGTTGGGTGGCGCCGCTGTGGGAGGGAGGTGTGGTGGTGGAGAGATTGGAGGGAGTTGGTGGCCATGAGATAAAGGGATAAAGGGTGTTTTGTTGTTTGGCAGTTTGTGATAGAGATTGGGAGTGAAGTAGTAGTGTTTAAAAAGTTTGAGGGATGGGATATGGAGGGGAGATAAGAAATTTGTAAAATGGTTTGGAAGAAAAAATAAGAAGAAGGAATTTGATTGGGTAGATTTGAGTGAAGCTAGCCAAACCTTCAAGCAGTCGGTAGTCATACCTTCATACTAAGGTAACCAATTCAGTTTTATTACGTTACCAATTTATTTTGAATGTGATGCAGTTGGTAGCCAAACCTTCAAGCAGTTGGTTGCCAAACTTTCAGACCAAGGTAACCAATTCATACTGCAGGTGTGGAGGTAGATTGGTTACCTTGATATAAAGGTTTGATTACCTTGGTATAATAAGTTTGGCAACCAACTGCTTGAAGGTTTGGTTACCAACTGCATCACATTCAAAATAAATTGGTAACCTAATAATACTAAATTGGTTACCTTCGTATTAATGTTTGGCTACCAACTGCACTTTGAAAAAATTATCAAACAAAGCCTACCTTTTAGCCGACTGAAAATATCAAACTCTTTTCAAAGCCTGCTTACTTTTTGCAAATAAGACTCAGAACTCTGAAGCTACTGTAAAAAGGTTAAAAGAGTTTGAAAATGTGACGCCCCCAAAATTAGGTATACATCACCCATCTTGGGTCGTCAGATACATGGTACAGAAAACAAATACAACTTACTAATACAACTGTCGTGTACAATACGACAAAACATAATTGTGAGTTTGAATACAATTATTGTCTACTAGAGACTATACAAACTCAAAAGGAGTCATCATTACAATTATTGTCACACTATTTAACAGAATAGTGAGAACTACTAATACTATCATCTGGTCCATCACTCCGTTCTCCAACTCGTCCCAGCTATATTCTCATTTCCTGAAGAGAACAGTGAAAGAAAGGGTTAGCTCAACTAGCCCAGTAAGAAATATTATGACTAAGATAATACAGAATAAATTATCATTAGCATTCAACAGTTTTAAACTGATAAAATATAACGAACATCAAGTTTAACTGTAGCGGAACAAGCAATCCATTAAAAGAGTCAAGTAAAAATAAAATCTACTATCTTCTATGATTTAAAAGGTTTTTCAACACTGTTATCGCTGGGACTCAGCTTACTAAAATAATCCACATCATCGAATCACCCCTGCACTACGACCAAAGATATTCGTGTATTAATTAATGGTCGTGATCATGCCAACAACTGTCCATCAATGCACTATGGGCCAATGAGGACTTTTACCACATCATTTGTAACATTACGGTCTTGATTATACCGAATAATCCCTGGTCATAATCATACCAACTCCATCTATACACTACAGGCCACAGATGACTTTCAACATTTTACAAACATGAGGATGATGACAATGATATAAGAATTCAATAAAACAAGTTCAAGAATTAATTTATCCAAGAATTAACAATGTCCAAATTGTCAACATGATATTGCTTTGTGGAGTAAAATTTAAGAATGCTTAGAAGAATATTTTCATGAAAAGATACTGGATGAAACGCAATTATCAAGGATATTCTACAAATTTCATGGAGTATAGAAGTCAAAACTTAAACAACTGAGTATAATAAAGAATAGAATGACAAAAGAAATCACCATGCATGCGATAGACCGCACAGACAGGTTATTCCAACAGAATAATAAATAATGGAACTAGGTCCGGCGTAAAACGCACAGACAGGATATTCCAACAGAATAATAATAAAGACGGAACCAGGTCAGGTGTAAAACACACAGACAGGATGTTCCAACAGAATAATAATAAAGACGGAACCAGGTCCAGTGTAAAACACACAGATAGGATGTCCCAACAGAATAATAATAAAGACGGAACCAGGTCTGGTGTAAAACACACTGACAGGATGTCCCAACAGAATAATAATAAAGACGGAACCAGGTCCGGTGTAAAACACACAGACAGGATGTTCCAACAGAATAATAATAGAAGAATGTCACCAAGTATAGGGTAGACCGCGTGTACCGGTTATTTCAACAGAATAATAAGAAATGGAATAATAACAGTTCTCTTCATGAATAAGAAAGAATAACACCCCTTACCGTTTTAAAGAAGAACTGAAATAAGGAAGTAGTTAAGTAGCAGAATACTTTTCTTATCTCTCTCTATAGTTTCTCTCTCTAGAGTTTAGTGAATTCGTAAGAAATAATAAAGGAATGAGCTGCTATTTATAGAAAAATAGAATGCATAGTAACTAATCCATGAACGGTCCAGATTGATTACTTTAATCTGACGGTCCATATTTAAAGAAAAATCTTTTAAATAAAATAAAATATATTCTATTTATAGAATAACTTGAATAAAGTATTCTGTTTTATATAAAAAGATGTTTCTGTTTTATTACGTTAATAATACGAATAAAATAAAACTTCATTATCGCTGAATAATTCATATTATTAACTGACAATAATTGAATCAAACTGAGTGACTTCTCACATAAGCATTAATAATCAATACCGTGTGCTACTATGCAACCACACGTATTACTGTACTTTTACTACTGAGTAGTTCAACAGTATCAATGGTAAAACTTCCGCCGTTATTTTTAATAAAATATTTTTGTCATTTTCTCAATCCGAAAATAATTTCGTTGTGGACCAATAATTGTGCCGTTGTACGAATATTCCCTGTTAAGACGAATATTTTCCGACCAATCGAATATTATATAACAACTTGCGTACTTTGTAAAATTTATAAATATTACCCACAACTATAACATTATATCAAATTAACTCCATAATATTCAAAAATAATATTTATAGAAAATTCATCTTTATTTATAAAAGTTAGGGTCTTACAACCTCCCCTTCTTATGAAATTTTGCCCTCGAAATTAGGGTACGTACCTGGTATGTCGAAGAGGTAAGGATACCTTTATTTCATTTCAGATTCTAACTCCTAAGTCATTTCCTCAATATCGTGGTTTCTCCACAAAACTTTGACTTGAGGTATAACCTTGGATCGTAGAATATGTTCCTTTTTATCCAAGATTTGAACAGGAACTTCTTCATACGTCAAATCTTCTGCTATTTCGTCCGGTTCTAACTCAATAATGTGGTTCGGGTCTTCCACATATTTGCGTAACATGGATATGTGGAAAACGTTATGAACACGAGACATACTTGGCGGTAAAGCGAGTCTATAAGCCACAGTTCCTACTCGATCGAGGATTAAAAATGGACCGATGAATCGAGGATTTAGCTTTCCTCTCTTTCCAAATCTCGTAACTCCTTTCCATGGAGCAACACGTAAGAACACATGATCTCCTACATCAAATTCCACGTCCTTTCGATGAAGATCAGCATAACTCTTTTGTCGATCTTGTGAGGTTTTTATACGTTGTCGGATCGTTTGAATCTTTTCTGTAGTCATACGTACCAACTCCGGTCCCAACAACGTTGCTTCACCCACCTCATCCCAGCATACTGGAGAACGACACTTTCTTCCATACAACGCTTCGAATGGAGCCATGCCAATACTTGCTTGATAACTATTGTTGTAGAAAAACTCCACCAATGATAAGAACTTGTCCCAACTTCCCTTAAAGTCAAGGACACAAAGTCTTAATTAATATTTCAGAGTTTGAATAGTCCTATCTGATTGTCCGTCCGTCTGAGAATGATATGCCGAACTAAATCGTAAATCCGTGCCCATAGCTTTTTGTAAGCTAACCCAAAATCGTGAAGTGAATCTTGGGTCTCGCTTAGAAACTATGGATACTGGCATACTATGCAGTCTTACAATCTCGTTTATGTACATACGAGCAAGACCTTCAAGTGTATAAGTTTCTCCTATCGGTAAGAAATGAGCAGACTTGGTCAATCTATCAATAATGACCCAAATCGCATTTATACCTTGAGAAACCTTAGGAAGACCGGTAACGAAATCCATGGTAATGTGCTCCCACTTCCATTCTGGAATTTCAAGTGGTTGCAATGGACCTTTTAGTACTTGATGCTCCGCTTTGACTCGTTGACAAGTTAGACACCTTGAGATAAACAGCGTTATCTCTTTCTTCATATTGCTCCACTAAAATGTATGATTTAGATTATGATACATTTTGGTACTCTCAGGATGGATTGCAAACGGTGTGTTGTGCGCCTCCATCATGATTTCATACTTTAAATCAGGGTTGTTAGGAACACAAAGTCTGGAGTTGACTCGAAGTATTCCTTCTTCATCGATTCTTCTTCCGGCATAGCACCTTCTTGCACTCACTACAAGAAAAATGCCTAACAGCGACCAATACTATCAGCGACCGCACCATCGGTCGCTGATATTATTAACAGCGACCGCCATCTGCGACCAATATTTAATATGGTCGCTATATTTTAACAGCGACCGCACGCGGTCGCTAGTCAGTCGCTAGTACAAATTTGCCTCCCAAAATTTGGCTGGAAATGTTGGCGCCAATGTTTTATGCGACCACTTAATATCTGCGACCGCATGCGGTCGCAGATAAGTCCATGTCATTAAAATCAGCGACCGCATATGGTCGCAGCTAGCGGTCGCTGATCAAACTTAATATTAACAGATTCAGTCACTCGCTCGACACAGCAGAGGCGGAGAAAAAGAAGAGGGAGACAGAGAGAAGAGGGAGAAAGGGGGGAGAAGAGAAGAAGAGGAAGAGAGACTCCGGCCACCGCCACCGGGACACCGGTCCACCGCCATCAGGAGGTACCACCGCCGCACCACCGCTGCACCACGCCGGTAACCCCTTAATCCCTAAATCTCTAAATTAGACCCCTTAATCCCTTAATACCTTAAACAGAATGCTAATCTTGTGATTATTATACTTTAATCGATTTGTTTTGAGTTGAATATTGCAATAAGGTAGTACTATTAGAGTAAACATTGTCATTAGAGGAACTCAATGTTAAATGAGTTGTGTGAGGGCATATATGTTGTTTATATATTTTTTCAGTTATATTTTCAAAAATATTTGACGAGTCACCAACTCATCAACACAAATTACCAGCAACTTAATGAGGACCATAATATATTTAATTGATGAGTAATATTGTAGTACTAATTTATAATTGATTGATACATAATACTTCCTCCATTCCAAAATATAAAACAATGATAATTATTTTTTTGAAGTCAATACATGAATTTTCTTCATTTTTAGTTAAAAAAATGATAAATATTGTAAAATATTTAAAATTATACTCATTGTAAAATTTATAATTGGAAAATAATATATATGACGATATTTATTTATGTTTTAGATCTAAGTTGCATATCTTTTAATATTTACAGGGTTACTAATTGATCACGTGTTATTACTTTTTTGAATGTTTCATGCTATAATCTCAGTTTCTATCTAGTTTTCAACTGATATTGGATGGAGATTTTGTTTCTTTTGGATACAGTACTAGTACTGATTCTTGGTTTATGTCTTGGGTGCCTAGAAATGACCTTATATACATGCCGTCGTGCATGTGGCTAGTCTATATTACAGGGGATACTCTGGCCAAATTTTTTTTATTGGTCGGGTAGTTGCAAACAGTTATACTATTAACGAGCCTATTGGTGATCCAGTAGAGCCTATTAAGGGGATGTTGGAGCTGATGGGCTGGGCTTAGGTCCGCGAGTCCATACGAGGCCACGCCAAGCTTAGCCAAGCCTCACGGGGTCAAGCCAAGCTTGGTTGTTAATTAGGGTGCTGTTAAGCCAAAATAGACAGTGCTAGGGAACTGCTAGTGCAACAGAGAAGGTAAATAGACACACTTGGTCAATAAATATATTGTTTTGGCTATAACAGAAAAACAAGGGTATTTAACACTTATGTATACAAGAATAAAGCTACAAAATGTTATAAAAGCTATAAATTGCTCAACCAAGTTGTGACTATCCCAAAACATAAAAGATTATAGAAAGGGACTGTGAGGGGTATAATCTTAAAACATGTTAGGCGCCTTAGCACACTAGTTGATATGAATGAATCTCCAAGATACTCAAAAGTTGTATAAATGAGTTAGCAAACTTTGATATAAAGCTAGCATGAATGAAATATCTTACGTATTCACTTACGATAAACAATAAAAACAAATTTAAAACAAATTAAAATAAAATAACATGATATAATATAACTATTAAACTAAGTAGCATTTACTTAGTTTCTCATACTAAATTTAATAACATTTAAAGTTTCCCATACTGCTTTAATTTGCATTCATTCGTTAACATCCGGAATGCTTAAATGTTAATCATATGCTTACAAGTATACTCAAGTCATATGATTACAAGTATGCTCTCAAGTCATATGCTTACAAGTATGCTTAAATGTTAATCATATGCATGCTTATATGTATGCTCAAGTCATATGGTTACAAGTATGCTCAAGTCATATGTTAACATTTATAATGTTGTCTGTAGTAGGTACCGTGCAATCATGGACCTCTATTTAGACCGTAGTTGGATGGCACAACGAAAGTCAAGTGCCCAGATAGGTGCTACAGCTGAATTTAGAGCTGGTTGCCAAGTGTTTTTGGAGTATGCGTATAGTCACCCGGAATGTATGAATGGTAAGTCGCAGATACGATGTCCATGTTTGAAGTGTAAGAATATAAATTATATGGATAGAGACATGATAAACTATCATTTACTTGTTTCTGGGTTCATGAGAAATTACGAAGAATGCTGGTGGGCACATGGGCAGAGAAGAGATGGTGGCATCACACAAGTACATAATTCTGGCAGTAGTACTCATCGTATGAATGAAATGGTTCATGATATTGCAGGGCCAGATTTTGATTGGGAGCAAGGCAGAGAACAACCTATGAATTCTGATTCCAAAGAATTCTTTAAGTTGTTAAACGAGGGTAGCGAGCCATTGTGGCATGGTTGCACCAAACACACTACATTGTCTGCAGTGGCGACATTACTTAACATCAAGGCTGATCACAACATGAGCCATGAGTGTTTTGAGTCGCTCTTGAAGGCCATTAAGAGTATGTTGCCTGACGGTGAGAAATTACCTGGTAACTATTACTTTTGTAAGAAAATGGTGAAGAAGTTGGGTCTTGGATACCAAAAGATCGATGCATGTCCCAACGATTGCATGTTGTTTTATAAGGAAAATGAACAGATGACAAGGTGCACGTTTTGCAGTCATGATCGGTTTAGGCCTAATAAAGAGGGTGTGACTACAAAAAAATCAAGTATACCGTTTAAGATTCTAAGGTATTTTCCAATAACACATCGGCTAAAAAGATTGTACATGTCTTCAAGAACAGCTGAACATATGAGTTGGCATGCGAAATCTCCAGCTAAAGATGGAGAACTAAATCATCCCGCAGATGGGAAGGCTTGGAAAGATTTCAACTTAGCACATCCTGGATTTGTATTGGAACCTAGAAATGTGAGGCTTGGATTGTCCACCGATGGTTTCAATTCGTTTGGCCACTCAGCTGTTCCGTACTCATGTTGGCCTGTGATTGTTACTCCGTACAACTTGCCACCTTGGATGTGTATGAAACAGCCATACTTGTTTCTTTCACTCGTGGTTCCTGGTCCTAAGAGTCCTGGAAAGAACTTAGATGTTTACTTGAGACCTCTTATAGACGAGTTGAAGGTATTGTGGGAGGATGGAGTACAGACTTGGGATGTTGCAACGAAAACAAATTTCAACCTTAGGGCAGTGGTTATGTGGACTATAAGTGACTTCCCAGCTTATGGTATGTTAGCTGGATGGAGTACACACTGGAAGTTGGCTTGTCCGTATTGTATGGAGTACACACGGGAAGTTGGCTTGTCCGTATTGTATGGAGCATATCTTAGCTGCAACATATTGCTGCTAGGGTACGTATGTATAACAAGCTTATTGGCTTAGTTATTTGTCTTTATGTTTACAGTCATGTTTTGTAGCTAAAATATCATATGTTTACATATTAATATGAGAACATGAACTGTAGGAGTCTGAGTCTCAAGGTCAACCTATCAATTGGTTGGATGTGTATGTGGCCACCCGTGATGGTCTGCCTGATGCTGTTCAGATAGCGGTAATAAGTTAACTTTAAACATATTATAGTCATATTTTTTAGGATTTCGTATTTATTTTTAACTATTTATTTGTTGACCTTCTGACAGGACACTTATAAGGGCTTAATGAACGAGCGATATCCTGAAGGCACCCCGCGTCCGGCGATTGATCAAGAATTGTGGGAGAGGGCGACCGTCGTGAAGAAAAATTATGTTAAAGGCCAAGGACAAAGACGACGCCCGACCATCAGTGGCACAGGCAGCTCTGCTACCCAGTCTACACAGTCTACACAGTCATCAGGTCATCCAACATATCATACTCCTGCTGACTGTGTGAGAGCGATCTGTCAAAATCGTGATCTTCTTTTTATACTGGGCGGGCATCTGCATTCTCTGAATCCTGATGACTTGGCAAAGGCAGTGGCGGAAGTAGCAGCATCACAGCATCAGGGTGGCGACCAGGTACTTTTAATGTTTCATTACGTACATTGTCTATTATTTAGCTTTCCCCAAGTCATAGCAGTATCAACACATGTAACATATATGTTTTATTCTTTTGTTAATTACAGGGTACTAATTTGAATGATCCATGAAGAGCTAGACCAGTCATGCATGTTAGATTTGTAAAGCCTTGTTAGACTTGTTTTTTAGATTTTTAAAGCCTTGTAATCTTTTAAACTACTTATCTTTGGACTGTATTGGTTTACGATTCTATTATATGGATGTTTACGATTGTATTGTGTTGTGTTGATTTAGATTCATTCTTTGGACTCTATATATGGATGGATGTTTATCATATAGTAGTTATCATGGATGGATGGATGCTTATATATACTGCTGTGTGTTGGGATAAAAAGCAGGTACAAAGCAGGTTATTTTTGGGATATCAATAAAACAGGAAAAATATTTAAAAAAAAAACAAAGTCAGCGACCGCGTGCGGTCGCTGATACAGTATTAGCGACCGAGTAAGGTGTTTCTACTTCAGTGACCGCTTGCGGTCGCTATTACCGGTCGCTGACACGTGTGCCACATCACGTCTGACACATGACTCAGCATGAGTCAGAATAGCGACAACTGAGGTCGCTGATTGCGGTCGCTAAAAATCCGGTCGCTATTGTTGGTCGCTGATGTCATTTTAGCGACAAGATTTTCTGCGACTACTATTAGCGACTGCATCCAGTCGCTGATACTCATCTGCGACTATATGCGGTCGCAGATGTGCGGTCGCTGATAAGCCTTTTTGTTGTAGTGACTTTCTTCCTCATACGCATCAGCTCCAGGTCTGTAGCTTGAGCAGCTTTAACTTTATCGATTAAAGTTGGTTCTACTCGTATATTCGCCATCATCACATGGGTCCCTGAAGTCTTTAACTCTATCTCCATCCTTTGTAAGTCACACAAAATGGGCCTTTGTGTTGACAATATCGTACTCGTACTTGCATATGATCTTCTACTCAATACATCAGCTACCACGTTCGCTTTTCCAGGATGGTATTGAATGGTATGATCATAATCTTTCAACAGTTCAAGTCAACGTCGTTGTCGCATGTTGAGTTCCTTTTGAGTAAAGAAATATTTGAGGCTTTTATGATCCGTAAAGATCTCCACCTTCCTCCCATACAAGTAATGCCTCCAAATTTTAAGTGCAAAGACAACAGCTGCCAACTCTAGATCATGAGTAGGATAATTCCTCTCATATTCCTTGAGTTGTCTTGATGCATAGGCTATGACTTTTTCATGTTGCATGAAAACGCATCCCAACCCTTTGCTCGAAGCATCACTGTAGATGACAAATTCCTCCGAGCCAGATGGTATTGTTAGAACAGGTGCTGAAATGAGTCTCCTCTTGAGTTCTTGAAAACTCTTATCACATTCTTCGCTCCAACCGAACTTTGTATCTTTTCGAGTCAGCTGAGTTAGTGGAGTAGCAATTCGAGAAAATCCTTCCACGAATCTCCGATAATAACCAGCTAAACCGAGAAAGCTACGTACTTCGGTTACTGATTTAGGTTGCTCCCAGCTTTGAATTGCTTCAATCTTTGCCGGGTCAACAGATATTCCACGACTTGATACTACGTGCCCAAGGAATGCTACCTCCTCCAGCAAGAACTCGCATTTCTTCAACTTGGCATAAAGCTTGTAGTCACGAATCTTTTGGAGTACCAGCCTCAAGTGTTGCTCATGATCTTCACGACTTTTGGAATAAATAAGGATGTCATCAATAAAGTCGACCACAAAGTGATCCAAATATTCCTTGAATACCCGGTTCATCATATCCATGAAGGCAGCAGGAGCATTAGTCAATCCAAAGGACATGACTAGGAATTCATAATGCCCGTACCGAGTTCTGAAAGCCGCCTTTGGAATATCCTCAGTTCTAACCTTCAGCTGATGATATCCAGAATGAAGATCGATCTTTGAAAAGAATTGTGCTCCTTGCAACTGGTCAAACAGGTCATTAATACGTGGCAATGGGTACCTGTTTTTGATGGTGACATGATTCAACTCCCGATAATCAATACAAAGTCGCATACTTCCATCTTTCTTCTTCACGAATAGCACAGGAGCACTCCAAGGAGAAGTATCAGGACGAATAAAGCCAATGTCTAACAATTCCTGCAGTTGGATCTTTAACTCCTGAAGTTTAATAGGAGCCATTTGATATGGGGCTTTAGAAATGGGTTTTATACCGGGTTCAAGGTCTATACAAAATTCAATTTCACGCTCTGGGGGTAGGCCAGGAAGTTCTTCAGGGAATACGTCAGGGAATTTATTAACAATAGAAATATCATTCAAAACTGACGTATTTTTGTTTAGATCCGTGACATGAGCTAAGAAAGCTTGACATCCGTTTTTTAATAAACGAATAGCTTTATGGCTTGAGATGACAGCGATTGATTTTAATGGTTTGGTTGCTTGAATTCGCATAATAGGTCGATTAGGAATATGAAAGCTAACAACCTTACGAAAATAATAAATTTTTGCATGATGAGTAGTTAACCAATCAATCCCTAGAATCACGTCAAATGCAAGTATTTTTAATGAAATAAGATCGACAGGTAATGTGTGGGTACCAACTTGAACCAAACAAGAATTATAAACCGTGGATGTAATGAAAGTTTCTCCCAATAGAGTTTAAACAGATAAGTCAAAGTCTAATTTCTCCGGAGTCAATTTTAATCGATGAGCGCAAGTAGGAGAAATAAAAGAATGGGTAGAACCGGTATCAAATAAAGTATAGACTTCGTTAGAGTTTATGATAAGCTTACCCGTGATGACCTCATTCGGGTTCCTTGCTTTCTGGGAGTTCACAACAAACGCTCTCCCTTGCACAACCGGTTTTGACTTTTCTGGGACGGCCTTTGGTACCTCCATCCTAGCTGAATTTGTCTTTGGTAAACGACAAAATCGGGCTAAATGACCTTCTCTTCCATAATTATAACATGCTTTGGACGGCATCGCGCAGTTTGGACTGATGTGCCCCTCCCCTCCGCATTTGAAACATATGATAGGTGGTCGTTCTCCTTCCTTAACGACAGGTGCTGGTGCTGACGTTTTTCCATCATTGTTGAATCTCCTCTTCTTGAAATGTCCATTCTTATTATTTTGGCCCTGATTACCACCTAAGTGGTTACCATTTCTGGCCTGTTGATTCCCTCCACGCTTGTTGTCACCGCTTCGATGACTGCTCTCACTGGTATTATCATTTTGCCGACTGCTTTCTTTTGGTTGCGTTGACTCGTTATCGCGCTCTACTAACTGGGCCTTATTCACAATATCTGAATACAAACACAGTTTATGAGAAATAAGATGTTGACGTATCTCAGGTTTTAAACCTCACAAAAACATTCGCGTCATTCGCTCTTCATTATCCACCGAGTGGGACGCAAACCGGGACAACTCAGCAAATTTAGCGTCATACTGCGACACGGTCATATTATTCTGCTCCAATTTGATGAACTCCACCTCCTTCATGTGACGAACACTTTCGAGAAAGTATTTGTCATTAAACAGCTCTTGGAACTTCTCCCAAGACATCTTCAGTGCGGCAGGTTGAGTACGCTTAATCGATTCCCACCAGTAATCTGCCTCTCCTCGCAACATAAAGGCGGCAAAGGGAACCTTTTGCTCCTCGGAGCATCCCAAGACATCAAATATCTTGGTGATCTACTTTATCCATGTTTCTGCTATAAGTGGTTTTGGCTCTCCCTTAAACTCCTGTGGTCCCAGCTCCTTGAACTGTTTAGCGGTGACCGTCCGAGAGTTTTCAGTGTTTCCACATATATTTTGGACAGGAGCCGCTCTCGCCTGCTGTTGCATGAACTGCATAAAGTTTTTGAACATTTCATCATTCATCATCTGGTCAGTGTTGTTGTTTGCATGAGGATTGTAACCTTCCTGATGCACATTATCCTGATTATTGATATGTGGTGACTCAACAGTCGCTTGTGCTCCATTGCTATTCTCAACATTCTCAGATGCCATTTTTAAATACTGCCACAAAATAAAAGTTAATTGATATGTCATATATTATCCTTATATTAGGACCGACCAATTAAATACCATACAAATAAACTTAGGAAGGTCATACTAGCGAAGGAATTTCTCGTCTCTCCCCTCCTAGTTCTATTCTCACATCTTAGCCAGGGATCATATCCCTAAGCTCTGATACCAACTGTGACGCCCCCAAAATTAGGTATACATCACCCATCTTGGGTCGTCAGATATATAGTACAGAATACAAATACAACTGTCGTGTACAATACGACAAAACATAAACTGTGGGTTTGAATACAAATATTATCTTCTAGAGAGTATTCATACTCAAAAGGAGTCCTCATTACATTTATTAACACACTGTTACATAGAATAGTGAGAACTACTAACTAATACTATCATTCGGACCATCACTCCGTTCCCCGACTTGCCCCAGCTACGTTCTCATTTCCTGAATAGAACAGTGAAAGAAAGGGTGAGCTCAACTAGCCCAGTAAGAAATATTATGACTAAGATAATGGAGAATAAATTATCATTAGCCTTCAATAGTGTTAAACTTATAAAATATAACGAACATCAAGTTTAACTGCAGCGGAACAAGCAATCCATTAAAAGAGTCAAGTAAAAAATAAAATCTACTATCTTCTATGATTTAAAAGGTTTTTCAACACTGTTATCGCTGGGACTCAGCTTAATAAAATAATCCACATCATCGAATCACCCCTGCACTACGGCCAAGGATATTCGTGTATTCATTAATGGTCATGATCATGCCAACAACTGTCCATCAATGCACTACGGGCCAATGATGACTTTTACCACATCATTTGTAATATTACGGTCATGATTATACCGAATAATCCCTGGTCATAATCATACCAAGTCCATCTATGCACTACAGGCCACAGATGACTTTCAACATTTTATAAACATGAGGATGATGACAATGATATAAGAATTCAATAAAACAAGTTCAAGAATTAATTTATCCAAGAATTAACAATGTCCAAATTGTCAACATGATACTGCTTTGTGGAGTAAAATTTAAGAATGCTTAGAAGAATATTTTCATGAAAAGATACTGGATGAAACGTAATTATCAAGGATATTCTACAAATTTCATGGAGTATAGAAGTCAAAACTTAAACAATTGAGTATAATAAAGAATAAAATAACAAAAGAAATCACCATGCATGCGATAAACCGCACAGACAGGTTATTCCAACAGAATAATAAATAATAGAACCAAGTTCGACGTAAAACGCATAGACAGGATATTCCAACAGAATAATAATAAAGACGGAACTAGGTCAGGTGTAAAACACACAGACAGGATGTTCCAACAGAATAATAATAAAGACGAAACCAGGTTCGGTGTAAAACACACAGACAGGATGTCCCAACAGAATAATAATAAAGACGGAACCAGGTCTGGTGTAAAATACACAGACATGATGTCCCAACAGAATAATAATAAAGACGGAACCAGGTCCGGCGTAAGACACGCAGACAGTGTGACGACCCGAAAATAGGTTCATTCCATCCAACCCATTTTGAGTCGCCAAATACATGGTACAGAAAACAACTACAACTCTATTACAACAATTGTCGTACAAATACAACAACACATATGCTGTGAGTTTGGATACAAATATATACCAAATGTGACACATGTCCCAACCGTGGACAACACCTCACAGTGACACCTTACATAAAGGTAAAGTCAAAAACTGTTTT
Organism: Panax notoginseng; assembly: GCA_016801055.1. Lineage (NCBI taxonomy): Eukaryota > Viridiplantae > Streptophyta > Magnoliopsida > Apiales > Araliaceae > Panax > Panax notoginseng. The sequence goes on along the minus strand of CM029021.1, from coordinate 160,838,827 downwards.
AGAAATTAAAATATTTGGGAAGTGCTCAAGGAAATCTTCGTACATGGGAGGCCATGCGTCTAGGTTATGATAGATATCATATGGCCACAGAATTATCCTTGGTTGACCCAATAGACCCCAGAGAAAAACGAGAAGATTACTATCATATTCTTCCTAATAGTGAGTTTTCTCTTGACATATCATTATATCCACTGTCTCTAATTAAGAATTATACTCCAAACAAACACCAAGATTATATAGGCAGTGCTTGTAGATATACTCCGCAAGTGGATGTGCACAACCCTGTCTTATGATGACACGAGGTTGTATGTCGTTAGACATCTTGTATTATAGTGGCAAAATATCCTTCCAACGTTGGGCACACCTTACCCTATTGGATTCACCAAATATAACTAATAAATAAACTTTTCTATACTGCTTAGGGAGAACTCCACAGCTAGAGACCACCGTTCTATTCCCTTGTTACCCCCGCTCGACCCAGCTACACTCTTATTACCTGAAAAGGAATTGTGAAGCAAAAGGGTGAGCACAACTAGCTCAGTAAAGAATATCATGACTAAAGATAATTAAATTATCAATAGCCTTCATCAATAATAAATCAGAGATTTAGAACATATGGTAGATGATAAAAATTTCAACCATAGTTGCAGCGGAACGAGCAATCCATTAGAAGAGTCAAATAGACTATAAAGTCTATTATCTTCTCCATGTTAAAAATCCACCAACAATGTTTTATCCCTGTAACATCAATCAACAATTCCGGTTCACAATCATAAGAATAACTCATAATCATAATTGTAGTTCTAAATTCCTCTTCTCATCCAGGACGAAGATAATTTTTATCACCTATCTTTACCTGAAATATCAAAGATCATGGTTACACCAAATCACATTTCCTGTTCATAATCATACTAATAACTTCATCTTTGCACTACGGCCAAAGATATTCATTTGTATCAACAGTTGGTCATGTTCATCTCAACACATGTTCATCTTTGCACTACTGGCCAAAGATATTCAACAACAGGTCATCTTTGCACTGCGGGCCAAAGATATTCATCAACAATTCATCTTTGCACTACAGGCCAAAGATATTCCTCAACAGTTCATATTTGCACTACAGGCCAAATAAATTCATCAACAGTTCATATTTGCACTACAGGCCAAATATATTATTATCTCAAAGAAATATATAACCATTTCAGAATTTATATAAACAATAATTATAACCATGTTGATCATTTCACCTTTGCACTTAAGCTAAAGATATTCAATTATAAATTCAATGGTCATGATCATACCAGTCAACAATTTAACTTTGCACTACTGGCCAAAGAGAACCCATAGTCATGATCATACCTAAAATCTACCCATCTTTACACTCAAGTCAAAGAGAAATATCATCATTAGGGTTATAAAAATGTTATATATGATAATAAAAATTATATAATAAACATATAGTTTTAATCTCAGGAGTAATATTCATAAATCAACTATAATTTGGTTAGAAAAATAAACCAATTTTGTCATGAATAGTAACTTCATGAATATTAATTCATGAATAGTAACTCGTGAATAGTAACTCATGAATAGTAACTCCGACACAAAAAGGTAGAAATTTTACAATAAAATTCATACCAATATTTCGATATAATGATATTGAAATAACATTTTTTAAACTTATAAACAATTTATTTTAATTGTTTACACTTTACTAAATAATGCATTTAATCATCCTAAAATTCCAAACTCATAAGATTTCATCACTAATAACCAAAACCCTCATCAAAAATCTGCATATACCTCATATAGGATTCTCAAGCCATAAAATCCTATTTTTCAATTTTCTTACTTCACATAACATATTTAATTCATTTACTCATAACAAGTTCATTTTCATAAAAAATACCAAATCAGTTCCAAAAATATTTCTTTTCTAGGATTTAGCAGAATATAGTCCCATATTGAACATATATTTTTCTTAGAATTTTTAAAACTCATTTACTATTTTTCATATGGCCAAAACCGCCGAATATTTAGACATTTATCATAAATTGTACTTTTATTCAAAAATTTCGAAATTCACAAAGTACACTGATATTATACAGATATACTTTCAATAAAAATAGTCTTTCCCCGTAAAATTCATAACTCTTAATCTATACATCCAAAAATCACTATTTTTAGGCACAATCAATAAAACTCATCAAAATATCATTTTAAATTTTTTCAGAATTTTTGAAGGTCAGAAAAATTACGAAACTGAAAAACATAACAACCCTTAAAATCTCTTACTATCCCTTACCTCAAAAGAGTAACACTTCTGACTGGATATCGGATATGACGCTGAAGAAAACTTGCACTGATGAATAGCAACTCACCAAGTATCTAAATACTCACAAAATACACTCGATAATCTAGAGAGAAAAATAGAGAAAACTTATGAATTCTGGTGTGTTTTTTAATTCTAACTTAGCCCTCTATTTATAGGAAAATGTTAGCACGCCGAAGCAGATTTAACCTGCAACCTGATGGCTTTACCTGCTACTATTCCCATCCACCACATTTGAATAAAAATCTCAGCATATTTCTTCACCAACTAAGAGTGGGGCCCACCAATTCTAGAATTTTCTACCAAAATGATTAACTCCGAAAATTCAACAATTTCTGAACCAGTTATCTCGTAAAATTCATAACAAATCATACGTTCATTTTTAACGGTTCAAAATTTGTGGACATATACTCAACTTATATATGTATAACATATCCAAATATTACCACGATCCAACGGTCGGATTAAAAATTATAACCCTCGCAAAATATCTTAAAAACCCTAATTTGATTTTCAATACCTCCGTTCCGATAAAAATACAGATAAAATACCTCAACATTAACTCCTTCATTTTTAACCACAAAAATATATCCCTCATTTATATCTATATAAAATAAATATTTTCTTATCATATGAATCAATAATTAATTATTCACAAATAATATTACAGAATCACATTTATGACAACCAGGCCGTTCCTAGGAAAGAGGGGGCTTTCCAATAAGAATTTCTCTTTACTGGTGCGCAATTAGGTGACCAAACCTCTCCTTAGACAAAACTTTCTAGACATTACCAATAATGTTATCTAATAATATTATTCAAATAATATGAATTATTGATCTGATAATGGAAAATACTGTGCAGTGACAATTATTGAACAACAATAATATAAAATTTCAACGTAGCAATTATTGAATCAATAAAATAAAATATTGAACAGTAATTACTGTAACAATTATTGAGTAGTGCCTTTTTACGTAAGAATCAATAATTTCAAAAATACTATGCAATACCGTGTGCTACTGTGCAATAACGCGTATTACTGTATTTTAACCACCGAGTATTCCAACAGTGTTAACGGTAACAACTACGCCGTTATTTGTAAAACCCAAATTTGTCGTTTTTTTCATCTGACAGTTATTCTGTTATGGGGCCCACAAATGGCTGCGCCGTCGTACGAATATTCCCCGACAGAAAGTATATTCCACGATCAAACGAATATTCCCCGACAATAATGAATATTTTATAACCACTTGTGTATTTTGAAAAAAAAAATTCATATATCACCCTTAACTTTAATATTTATCAATTTAACCATTTACTGAATAGTAATTATAAGAAAAATTGAATACTTTTATTTCATAAAATTATTCGGGGTCTTACAGACATGATGTTCCAACAGAATAATAATAGAAGAATGTCACCAAGTATAGGGTAGACTGCGTATACAAGTTATTCCAACAGAATAATAAGAAATGGAATAATAACAGTTCTCTTCATGAATAAGAAAGAATAACACCCCTTACCGTTTTAAAGAAGAACTGAAATAAGGAAGTAGTTAAGTAGCAGAATACTTTTCTTCTCTCTCTCTATAGTTTCTCTCTCTAGAGTTCAGTGAATTCGTAAGAAATAATGAAGGAATGAGCTGCTATTTATAGAAAAAAGGAATGCATAGTAACTAATCCATGAACGGTCCAGATTGATTACTGCAATCTGACAGTCCATATTTAAAGAAAAATCTTTTAAATAAAATATAATATATTCTATTTATAGAATAACTTTAATAAAGTATTCTGTTTTATATAAAAAGATGTTTCTGTTTTATTACGTTAATAATACGAATAAAATAAAACTTCATTATCGCTAAATAATTCATATTATTAACCGATAATAATTGAATCAAACTGAGTGACTTCTCACATAAGCATTAATAATCAATACCGTGTGCTACTATGCAACCACACGTATTACTGTACTTTTACTACCGAGTAGTTCAACAGTATCAATGGTAAAACTTCCGCCGTTATTTTTAATAAAATATTTTTGTCATTTTCTTAATCCGAAAATAATTTCGTTGTGGGGTCCACCAATAATTGTGTCGTTGTACGAATATTCCCTGTTAAGACGAATATTTTCCGACCAATCGAATATTATATAACAACTTGCGTACTTTGCAAAATTTATAAATATTACCCACAACTATAACATTATATCAAATTAACTCCATAATATTCAAAAATGATATAAAAGTTGGGGTCTTACAGAAATAGCAAGACAAATGGTGGTGGAAAGGGTGCTGCAGCTCATGCTAATAGCCTCATAAAAGAATTTGGGTATTCTAGTTTGCTTATGACCGTGAAAATAGTGGGCAGATTTATCTGGTTCTATATTAACTTATGTTAAAATATGCTTTCCTTTTTTTAGATCAAAGTTGAAGGAGCATATGCAGTATTGTGTTGACCATCCTGAGGAGATCAGCAAGCTAGCAAAGGTGAAGGCCCAGGATGTTGCGGACGGTGGTAGGAGCGGTGGTTGCGGCGGCGCCGTTGGTTGTTGCTACCAGGATGTTGGGGTAGCGATGGTTGTGGTGGAGGAGGAAGAATATGAGGAGAATGGAGGTGATAAAGAGAATGTCTTTGATTCGAGCTGGGTTTTTGAGGAGTTTGTAATTGGACATTTTTTAGAGAAAAAGAGAGAACACTCAACTAAAATGGCGTAAATAATTATTAAATTGCAACCTATTAAAACACTCAACTAAAGTAAAGGGATAAGAATTCACTAATTTTATAAATAAAATATTGTATATGCACTAATTTGTAAATATTTTATGAGTGCACTATTTATGTAATTATTTTTTAAAATGTATTAGAAAATATAATTCTTCCTTAAAGTTATCCTTGCTAGTCCACTTAATTGTTTCCCTCAAGTAAATATATGGAGTACCTTTGGAAGTGGTTAGCATGAAGTTCATTTTTGGGTAAGTTGGTCAATTGGTCAATAGACTACTGACACGTTGACAAGACTTTGTGTGTGTCAGCATTTTACTGGCCAATTGATCAACTTACCAAAAAATAAACTTCATACTAACCGTATCCAGTACCTTTACTTGCATTAATCATTGGCAATATATCATAAGGGTATAACTATGTTGTCTAAATAGAGGTACTCCATATGACAAGGGAAAAAAGAGGGTAAAAGCTTATGACATGAAAACAAAGATTCGATCTTAATTGGAAATTAAACAGATTGAGAGGATCTGGTTATCATAAAGTTAACTTCATGGTAAGTTGGTCAATTGACCAATACAGTATTGACACGTGGAGAGATAAATCATTTTCTGTCTGCGTGTCGACACTGTATTGATCAATTGATCAAAGTTAACTTCATGTTAACCACTCCCAGATTGGGAATATCCTAAATATGTCATTCTTATGCCCAGAAAAAGTGTATAAATTACACTGACATCTCAAGTAACTTTTGTCAGGATAAATATGCAGCAGGAGTATTAATATATAATTCTTCCTCCGTTTGAAAAATTATTATTGATTTTTTAAAATTAATTTCAGACATTATTAAATTAAAAATTAAAGTAATTTCTGAACTTGGCTCCGTTCATCAATTCCGTCACCTGCAGGCCTGGATCACACTCCTCCTTTTCTTCCATCATCATCTCCACTTCGGGGATTGTGTTGTGGGTAATAGCGTTGCATGTTTCTTTTCCCTTGTGATTTGGCAGTGGCTTGTCATGAACGCTGCTTTCCTTTCCAAGTTCAATATCTCCATTTGCCAACTTCTCATGGTATATCCTCCTTAGGCTGTAACAGTCAATAGTGGAATGTCCCGATTATTGGTGATATACACAGAAGTCCGGTCTTCTCTTCATCTCTTCCGTCACCACAAATCTAGGCCTTAGAGTTTTCACCACCCCATGTTCAATCCATTGCTCGTATAGACCCCTGAATGCTTTCTCACTGCATGTAATAGCCTCCGGGACTGACTTTCTTGCATATTTGTCTCTAGGCCTTTCTTTGCTTCGTCCAAAATTTTTCTCATGCTTCTCCCTCTTGCCCCCGTGTGGTTTTGACTGAGAGTTAGCCAAAGGCACAGTTGCTGTCCTCTTGCCCTTCCATGTAATCGTCGTATGGCTAGTGGGCAGTGTCATGATTCCTCCCAAGTCTTGTACAAAAGATGAGAGGGTCGCGATAGAATCACAAGTCTTGGTAATGAAGTGGGGCTTGAAAGAATCTAAGGCACCATTGTTGCAAATGCTGACCAGGTTCTTTTCTTCAATCGGCTCTGCGTACTTCTGTGTCTGGGCTCTAAACCTGTTAACGTAATCTGATAGCTCCTCATTTGACTTCTATTTAAACCGCATGAGTTCTACAATGGTTACCTGTTTCTGCACATAGAAAAATTTCTTAAAAAATTATAATTTTAGGTCATCCTAATCATGGACTGACCCCTTCTCTAGATTGTAGTACCAACTGAAGACACTATCAGCTAAAGTTTTGTTAAATTCCCGCATCAACAAGTTGTGGTTATTCACTTCATCATATCCTAGCCACAGAGACATCGACTCGATGAACTTGACAATATGTTCCCTGGCATTTCCTTTCTCCCTGTTGTATTTTGGAAACTGCGGGGGATGCTCAATATACCCTATTGGTAAGGTTGCCTCCGAATGTGTGCCGGGTAAGGCAGAGTAAAGTCTAACTCTGAGGGTCGGGATGTCTGCCTGTGAAGTTGATTGATCACATCGATCATATCATCTTTTGTCACATACTAGCTCGTGGCGTGAACTCTCTGAGGTGTTGTGATATACTGCTGTATCGGCGGTGTGTATGCTAGAGAAATTGGTTGATGCACGCTTGCATAGTGCAAAGGTGGCACTTGTGGCAGCTGCTGGCTCACTCGCTGGACATGGCTTGGAATACTTTGCATTTGTACTTATGAAAATGCTGGAAGAGCAGTTGGGATGATGTGTGTCTGAGGTTGGTTTGCTTCCAACCTGGGTTGTGGCACGTCGCCACTGTTCTGGGGCTCCAAGTTGATGATTGGAACCGACTGATTCTCCTTCGATGGAGGTACAATCGGGTTCTCTTTGTTATTGCTGCCATTGTTGTTGTCTTCCACACCTGCTTGTTCCCCCCTGCGAACTGCCTGGGAACATAGCCTTGAAGGTGGGAATGTGCATCAACTACTGGCGAAAATTTTTCATTTCCTCTTGCTTCCTTTGCATTTCCAGCATCATGGTCATCATCATCCCTTGCCCTTCTCGTGCTTCCTTTAATGCCTTGAGCATCTCCAGTTGCACAACATTCGTCTGCTCTCCGCTTACATCATTGCCTTGCCTTCTTGCGTTGGTTTGTTGTTGATTGGCCATGTATGGTGATGTTGAACTCCCTTCTGAAGCGTCTTCAATAATTGGTTAGTCCAAATCCAGATTTGCGCCTTGTAAAGCTTGAGTTGCTTGCCTTGGAACTGGATCCGGTGAGGTAATGCTATTTGTTGGTGAAACGGCTCTTCTTATAATTCTCCCACTTTGAGTTGTGGGTATACCCTTCACGAATTCTACACCTCCCCAGCAGAGTCGCCAAAGAAATATGGGCAAGGAAATTGTGCCTTGCTAGTTTAGGGTTTCGTGTTGGCTGAGGAGGAGAGAAATCTACGAAGAGCACGGAATTGATTGATTGATTGAAGAGGGAAGAACGACAGGTGGTCGATTACTCCAATGACGCGTGGCAGAACTCCTAGAATCCAGAAACCGTGTTAGGGTTATTGGGATTTCGAGAGCCTTCTTCTTGAATCCTTCGAGTTGAGAGAATGTCCAAACCCTTTTAGTGCTTTTTAGGTAGAATATCCAAGCCTTAAGTCACCAAAAGAGTCCAAGTCCTGAGTCTAAAGAGAGGTCCCCTTCCCAATGGAATGGAGTTTTCTGGAAAGTTTTGTTGAATTCCCGCATCAACAAGTTGTGGTTATTCACTTCATCATATCCCAGCCACAGAGACATCGACTCTATGAATCTGACAATATGTTCCCTGACATTTCCTTTCTCCCTGTTGTATTTTGGAAATTACGGGGGATGCTCAATATACCCTATCGGGTAAGGTTGCCTCCGAATGTGTGCCGGGTAAGGCGGAGTAAAGTCTAACTCTGAGGGTCGGGATGTCTGCCTGCGAAGTTGATTGATCACATCGATCATATCATCTTTTGTCATATACTAGCTCGTGGTGTGAACTCTCTGGGGTGTTGTGATATACTGCTATATCGGCGGTGTGTATGCTAGAGAAATTGGTTGATGCACGCTTGCATAGTAGTGCAAAGGTGGCGCTTGTGGCAGCTGCTGGCTCACTCGCTGGACATGGCTTGGAATACTTGGCATTTGCACTTGTGAAAATGCTGGAAGAGCAGTTGGGATGATGTGTGTCTGAGGTTGGTTTGCTTCCAACCTGGGTTATGGCACGTCGCCACTGTTCTGGGGATCCAAGTTGATGATTGGAACTGACTGATTCTCCGTCGATGGAGGTACAATCGGGTTCTCTTTGTTGTTGCTGCCATTGTTGTTGTCTTCCACTCCTGCTTGTTCCATCTGCGAATTGCCTGGGAACATAGCCTTGAAGGTAGGAATCTCCATCAACTACTGGCGAAAGTTCCCCATTTCCTCTTGCTTCCATTGCATTTCCAGCATTATGGCCATCATCATCCCTTGCCCTTCTTGTGCTTCCATCAATGCCTTGAGCATCTCCAGTTGAACAACATTCGTCTGCTCTCTGGTTGCATCATCGCCTTGCCTTCTTGCGTTGGTTTGTTATTGATTGGCCATGTATGGTGATGTTGAACTCCCTTCCGAAGCGTCTTCAATAATTGGTTGGTCCAAATCCAGATTTGCGCCTTGTAAAGCTTGAGTTGCTTGCCTTGGAACTGGATCCGGTGAGGTAATGCTATTTGTTGGTGAAACGGCTCTTCCTGTAATTCTCCCACTTTGAGTTGTGGGTATACCCTTCACGAATTCTACACCTCCCCAGTAGAGTCGCCAAAGAAATGTGGGCAAGGAAATCGCGCCTTGCTAGTTTAGGGTTTCGTGTTGGCTGAGGAGGAGAGAAATCTACGAAGAGCACGAAATTGATTGATTGATTGAAGAGGGGAGAACGACAGGTGGGCGATTACTCCAATGACGCGTGGCAGAACTCCTAGAATCCAGAAACCGTGTTAGGGTTATTGGGATTCTGAGAGCCTTCTTCTTGAATCCTTCGAGTTGAGAGAATGTCCAAACCCTTTTAGTGCTTTTTAGGTGGAATATCCCAGCCTTAAGTCACCAAAAGAGTCCAAGTCCTGAGTCTAAAGAGAGGTCCCCTTCCTAATGGAATGGAAGGGGTATTTATAGGGTTATCTGGAAAGTAGTCATATGCAAGGCACATGTTTTTAAAAAAATTCCAGAAATACCCTTTAGTCATTAGAATAATGCCCATATTGCCCTGTCCTTCTAGCCACCAATCCAATCCCTCAATCAATTCCCAAAATGAGCCGCCTCCACGAGTCTTCTGCCTCGGGACATATGGAGACTTCTCCCGGGTCTAGCACATTTATTTCTAACTTTTTCATCTTCATTCCATTAGGTTATGCGAACCCTAATTTGCACATTTAATGAGGTCGTGGAACCCTAATTGTGCATTTAATTCAATTAGGTTATGCGAACCCTAATTTTGTACCTGGGCCCATAGAGACCAATCACGAGTTAACACACAAATATTAGGAGTGTCTTACAGGAATTCCCTAGTTAAGAAATCTAGTAGAGAATTTGGTTATCCTTTTATGAACTCAATATCAAAATCAAACACTGCCAGGAAAGCTTGCCATATAACAAATATTTGTTTAGAAGCAATGTTATTAACACTTCTCTAAAACTTCTTTAGTTGATTTACAATCAACTTTAAGAAGAAATCTCTGATTTAAGAGATATTCTTGAAATTTGTCCACACATAGAACTATTGATAAAATTTCTTTCTTAAATAATTCTGTTGCGTAGGATTCCACTTCCTCGAAACAAAACGAACCAAAATTTCTTTAGAATTCTTGATTTGTTTAAGAATGTCACCAAACATTTTTGGGGCGTCTAGATCGGAAAAATGAAGGCAAGGTAAGATTTTAGCTTTAAGCTTAATCTTTTTGACTGACATGGTACAATCCGTTGTTTAGACTGTAAGAATTTTGTTATGTCTTTTATAGAGAGGAGCTGCATCTATTGCCAGATCTCTGTAAAAATCTTCAATATAGTTAACACTTCCCAGAAATCTCTGTAATTGAGTTTTATCCAAGATTTTGTCAAAAAAATTTTTGCAAAAGTAATCGCTCTATCAATAGGAGTATAACGTCTTTGGGTAATATTAAACCCAAGAAATTTAGTCTCCGGTTGAAAGATTTGCATCTGCTTGACTGAGACAAACTAACTCTTCTCTTCTAACTACTGTCTGAAAAACTTTTAAGTGTTTACAGTACTGATCAATGTTGCTTGAGAACACCAGAACATCATCAATATATAGACAATCATAAAATCCATAAATGGATTAAAGATTTCATTCATGATTATATTCTGAAACTCGTAAGGGCATTTTTCAAGCCAAAAGCCTGAACATTCCATTCGTAATTACTAAATGGAACCGTAAATGTAGTCTTATATTTATCTTTTTCTCTTATATAAATCTGCCAATAACCACTTTTCATGTCAAATTTGGAGAAGATCTGTGCTTTAAGCACCCCGTTTAGGCGTAAATCTTCTACAAAGAAGATAAATAGCTCTAAACCAACTACTTGTGTAAGACCCCGAATTTTATGAAATAAAAGTATTCAATTTTTCTTATAATTACTATTCAGTAAATGGTGAAATTGATAAATATTAAAATTAAGGGTGATATATGAATTTTTTTTCAAAATAAACAAGTGGTTATAAAATATTCATTGTTGTCGGGGAATATTCGTTTGGTCGTGGAATATTCTTTCTGTCGTGGAATATTCGTACGACGGCGCAGACATTTGTGGGCCCCATAACAGAATAACTGTCGGATGAAGATAACGACAAAAATTGAGTTTTTATAATTAAGGGCGTAGTTGTTATCGTTAACACTGTTGGAATACCCGGTGGTTAAAATACAGTAATACGCGTGTTTGCACAGTAGCACACGGTTTTACACAGTATTTTTGAATTATTGATCCTTACGTAAGAAGGCACTACTCAATAATTGTTACAGTAATTACTGTTCAATATTTTATTTTATTGATTCAATAATTGCTACGTTGAAATTTTATATTATTGTTGTGCAATAATTATCACTGCACAGTATTTCTCCATTATCAGATCAGTAATTCATATTATTTAAATAATATTATTAGATATCATTATTGACAATGTCTAGAAAGTTCTGTCTAAGGAGAGGTTTGGTCATTTAATTGCGCGCCAGTAAGGAGAAATTCTTATTGGAAAGCCCCCTCTTTCCTGGGAACGGCCTGGTTGTCATAAATGTGATTCTGTAATATTATTTGTGAATAATTAATTATTGATTTATATGATAAGAAAATATTTATTTTATGTGGATATAAATGAGGGATATATTTTTGTGGTTAAAAATGAAGGAGTTAATGTTGAGGTTTTTATCAGTATTTTTGTCGGAATGGAGGTATTAAAAATCAGGGTTTTTGAGATATTTTGCGGGGGTTATAATTTTTAATCCGACCGTTGGATCGTGGTAATTTTTGGATATGTTATACATATATAAGTTGAGTATATGTCCACAAATTTTGAACCGTTAAAAATGAACGTATGATTTGTTATGAATTTTACGAGATGACTGGTTCAGAAATTGTTGAATTTTTGGAGTTTATCATTTTGGTGGAAAATTCTAGAATTTGTGGGCTCCACTTGTGGTTGGTGAAGAAATGTGCTGAATTATATTTCAAATGTGGTGGGTGGGAATAGTAGCAGGTAAAGCCATCAGGTTACAGGTCAAACCTACCAAAATTTTCCTATAAATAGAGGGCTAAGTTAGAATTGAAAATCACACCAGAAACATAAGCTTTCTCTCTTTCTCTCTCTATATTATGAAGCATATTTTGTGAGTTTTTAGATACTTGGTGAGTTTCTATTCATCAGTGTAAGTTTCCTTCAGCATCATATCCGATATCCAGTCAGAAGTACTGCTCTTTTGAGGTAAGGGATTGTAAGGGATTGTAAGGGATTGTAAGAGATTTTAAGGGTTGTTATGTTTTTCAGTTTCGTAATTTTTCTGACCTTCAAAAATTCTGGAAAAATTTGAAATGATATTTTGATGAGTTTTCTTGATTGTGTCCAAAAATGGTGATTTTTGGATGTATAGATTAAGAGTTATGAATTTTATGAGAAAAGACTATTTTAAAAGTAACAGCTTATAATTCCTTGTGGTTAACTCCAAAATTGATGAAATTTTTATTGGGAGTACATGTATATGATAGAAGTATACTCTGTAAATTTCAGAATTTTTAGACAAAAGTACAATTTTTGATAAATGTCTAAATATTCGGCTATTTTGGCCATATGAAAAATAGTAAATGACTTTTAAAAATTCTGAGAAAAATATATGTTCACTATGGGACTATATTATGCTAAATCCCAGAAAAGAAATATTTTTGGAACTGATTTGGTATTTTTCATGAAAATGGTCTAGTTATGAGTAAATGAATTAAATATGTTTTGTGAAGAAAGAAAATTGGAAAATAGGATTTTATGGCTTGAGAATCCTATATGAGGTATATGCAGATTTTTGATGAGGGTTTTGGTTATTGATGATGAAATTGTAAGAGTTGGCATTTTAGAATGATTAAATGCATTATTTAGTAAAGTGTAAACAATTTAAATAAATTGTTTATAAGCTTAAGAAATGTTATTCTTTCAATATCATTATACCGAAATATTGGTATAGATTTTATTGTTGAATTTCTACCTTTTTGAGTCGAGGTTACTATTCATGAGTTACTATTCACGACAAAATTGGTTTCTTTTTCTAACCAAATTATAGTTGATTTATGAATATTGCTCTTGAAATTAAATCCATGTTTTGACCATATTATTTTTATAATCATATATAACATTTTTATAACCTTGATTGTAAGACCCCAATTTTTTTATAAATAAAGATGAATTTTCTATAAATATCATTTTTGAATATTATGGAGTTAATTTGATATAATGTTATAGTTGTGGGTAATATTTATAAATTTTGCAAAGTACGCAAGTTGTTATATAATATTGGTCGGGGAATATTCGTTTTAACAGGGAATATTCGTACAACGACACAATCATTGGTGGACCCCACAACAGAATTATTGTCGGATTGAGAAAACGACAAAGATAGTTTATTAAAAATAACGGCGGAAGTTTTACCATTGTTACTGTTGAACTACTCGGTAGTAAAAGTACAGTAATACGTGTGGTTGCATAGTAGCACTCGGTATTGATTATTAATGCTTATGTGAGAAGTCACTCAGTTTGATTCCATTATTGTCAGTTAATAATATGAATTATTTAGCGATAATGACGTTTTGTTTTATTCGTATTATTAACGTAATAAAACAGAAACATCTTTTTATATAAAATAAAATACTTTATTAAAGTTATTCTATAAATAGAATATATTATATTTTATTTAAAAGATTTTTCTTTAAATATGGACCGTCAGATTAAAGTAATCAATCTGGACCGTTCATGGATTAGTTACTATGCATTCTATTTTTCTATAAATAGCAGCTCATTCCTTCATTATTTCTTACGAATTCACTGAACTCTAGAGAGAGAAACTATAGAGAGAAACTATAGAGAGAAACTATAGAGAGAGAGAAGAAGAGTATTCTGCTACTTAACTACTTCCTTACTTCAGCTCTTCTTTAAAACGGTAAGGGGTGTTATTCTTTCTTATTCATGAAGAGAACTGTTGTTATTCCATTTCTTATTATTCTGTTGGAATAACCTGTATACGCGGATCTACCCTATACTTGGTGACATTCTTCTATTATTCTGTTGGAACATCCTGTCTGTGTGTTTTACACCGGACCTGGTTCCGTCTTGTTATTATTCTGTTGGAACATCCTGTCTGTGTGTTTTACACCGGACCTGGTTCCATTATTTATTATTCTGTCGGAATATCCTGTCTGTGCGTTTACGCCAGACCTGGTTCCATTATTATTATTCTGTTAAGAATAACCTGACTGTGCGGTCTATCGCATGCATGGTGATTTCTTTTGTTATTCCATTTTTTTATTATACTCAGTTGATTAAAACTTTGACTTCTATACTCCATGAAATTGGTGGAATATCCTTGATATTTGTGCTTCATCTAGTATCTATTCATGAAAATATTCTCCTGATCATTCTTGAAGTTTACTCCACAAAACAGTATCATGTTGACAATTTGGACGTTATTAATTCCTGGATAAATTAATTCTTGAACTTGTTTTATTGAATTCTTATATCATTGTCATCATCCTCATGTTTATAAAATGTTGAAAGTCATCTGTGGTATGTAGTGCATAGATGGACTTGGTATGATTATGACCAGGGATTATTCGGTATAATCATGACCGTAATGTTACAAATGATGTGGTAAAAGTCCTCATTGGCCCGTAGTGCATTGATGGACAGTTGTTGGCATGATCATGACCATTAATGAATACACGAATATCCTTGGCCGTAGTGCAGGGGTGATTCGATGATGTGGATTATTTTATTAAGCTGAGTCTCAGCGATCGCAGTGTTGAAAAACCTTTTAAATCATAAAAGATAGTAGAGTTTATTTTCTACTTGACTCTTTTAATGGATTGCTTGTTCCGCTGCAGTTAAACTTGATGTCTATTATATTTTATCAGTTTAACATTGTTGAAGGCTAATGATAATTTATTCTGCATTATCTTAGTCATAATATTTCTTACTGGGCTAGTTGAGCTCACCCTTTCTTTCACTGTTCTCTTCAGGAAATGAGAACGTAGCTGGGGCAAGTCGGGGAACGGAGTGATGGTCCGAATGATAGTATTAGTTAGTAGTCCTCACTATTCTATGTAATGGTGTGTTAATAAATGTAACGAGGACTCCTTTTGAGTATGAATACTCTCTAGAAGATAATATTTGTATTCAAACTCACAGTTTATGTTTTGTCGTATTGTACACGACAGTTGTATTAGTAAGTTGTATTTGTATTCTGTACTATGTATCTGACGACCCAAGATGGGTGATGTATACCTAATTTTGGGGGCGTCACAGTTGGTATCAGAGCTTAGGGATATGATCCCTGGCTAAGATGTGAGAATAGAACTAGGAGGGGAGAGACGGGGAATTCCTTCGCTAGTATGGCATACCTAAGTTTATTTGCATGGTATTTAATTGTTCGGTCATAATATAAGGATAATATATGACATATCAATTAATTTTATTTTGTGGCAGTATCTGAAAATGGCATCTGAGAATGTTGAGAATAGCAATGGAGCACAGACGACTGTTGATTCACCACACATCAATAATCATGATAATGTGCATCAGGAAGGTGTCAATCCTCATGCAAACAACAACACTGACCAAATGATGAATGATCAAATATTCAGAGGCTTTATGCAATTCATGCAACAACAGGTGAAAGCGGCTCCTGTCCACAACGTAGGTGGAAATACTGGAAACTCTCAGGCGGTCACCGCTAAACAGTTTAAGGAGCTGGGACCACCGGAGTTTAAGGGAGAGCCCAAACCACTTGTAGCTGAAACATGGATAAAGCAGATCACCAAGATATTTGATGTCTTGGGTTGCTCCGAGGAGCAAAAGGTTCCCTTTGCCGCCTTTATGTTGCGAGGAGAGGCAGATTACTGGTGGGAATCGATAAAGCGTACTCAACCTGCCGCACTGAAGATGTCCTGGGAGAAGTTCCAAGAGCTGTTTAACGACAAATACTTTCCCGAGAGTATTCGTCACATGAAGGAGGTGGAGTTCATCAAATTGGAGCAGAATAATATGACCGTGTCGCAGTACGAGGCAAAATTTGCAGAGTTATCCCGGTTTGCGTCCCACCTGGTGGATAATGAAGAAAGAATGACGCGGATGTTTTTAAGAGGTTTGAAGCCGGAGATACGTCAACATCTTGTTTCTCATAAACTGTGTTTGTATTCAGATGTTGTAAATAGGGCTCAGTTGGTGGAGCGCGATAACGAGACAACGCAACCAAAAGAGAGCAGCCGGCAAAATGATAATACCAGTGAGAGCAGTCATCGAAGCGGTGACAACAAGCGTGGAGGGAATCAACAGGCCAGAAATGGTAACCACTTCGGTGGTAATCAGGGCCAAAACAATAAGAATGGACATTTCAAGAAGAGGAGATTCAACAATGATGGAAAGACGTCAGCACCAGCACCTGTCGTTAAGGAAGGAGAACGACCACCTATCATATGTTTCAAATGCGGAGGGGAGGGGCACATCAGTCCAAACTGCGCGATGCCGTCCAAAGCATGTTATAATTGTGGAAGAGAAGGTCATTTAGCCCGATTTTGTCGTTTACCGAAGACAAATTCAGCTAGGATGGAGGCACCAAAGGCCGTCCCAGAAAAGTCAAAACCGGTTGTGC
The DNA here is from genome assembly GCA_016801055.1 of Panax notoginseng. NCBI lineage: Eukaryota > Viridiplantae > Streptophyta > Magnoliopsida > Apiales > Araliaceae > Panax > Panax notoginseng. Next base: position 160,821,871 of record CM029021.1, on the reverse strand, counting down.
AAGGGAGAGCGTTTGTTGTGACCTCCCAGAACGCAAGGAACCCGAATGAGGTCATCACGGGTAAGCTTATCATAAACTCTAACGAAGTCTATACTTTATTTGATACCGGTTCAACCCATTCTTTTATTTCTCCTACTTGCGCTCATCGATTAAATTTGATTCCGGAGAAATTAGACTTTGACTTATCTGTGGAAACTCCGTTGGGAGAAACCTTCATTACCTCCACTGTTTATAAGTCTTGTTTGGTTCAAGTTGGTACCCACACATTACCTATCGATCTGATTTCATTAAAAATACTTGCATTTGACGTGATTCTAGGGATTGATTGGTTAACTACTCATTATGCAAAAATTGATTGTTTTCGTAAGGTTGTTAGTTTTCATATTCCTAATCGACCTATTATGCGAATTCAAGCAACCAAACCATTAAAATCAATCGCTGTCATCTCAAGCCATAAAGCTATTCGTTTATTGAAAAACGGATGTCAAGCTTTCTTAGCTCATGTCACAGATCTAAACAAAAATACGTCAGTTTTGAATGATATTTCTATTGTTAATAAATTCCCTGACGTATTCCCTGAAGAACTTCCTGGCCTACCCCCAGAGCGTGAAATTGAATTTTGTATCGATCTTGAACCCGGTACAAAACCCATTTCCAAAGCCCCATATCGAATGGCTCCTATTGAACTTCAGGAGTTAAAGATCCAACTGCAGGAATTGTTAGACATTGGCTTTATTCGTCCTAGTACTTCTCCTTGGGGTGCTCCTGTTCTATTCGTGAAGAAGAAAGATGGAAGTATGCGACTTTATATTGATTATCGGGAGTTGAATCATGTCACCATCAAAAATAGGTACTCATTGCCACGTATTGATGACCTGTTTGACCAGTTGCAAGGAGCACAATTCTTTTCAAAGATCGATCTTCGTTCTGGATATCATCAGCTGAAGGTTAGAACTGAGGATATTCCAAAGACGGCTTTTAGAACTCGGTACGGGCATTATGAATTCCTAGTCATGTCCTTTGGATTGACTAATGCTCCTGCTGCCTTCATGGATATGATGAACCGGGTATTCAAGGAATATTTGGATCACTTTGTGGTCGTCTTTATCGATGACATCCTTGTTTATTCCAAAAGCCGTGAAGATCATGAGCAACACTTGAGGCTGGTACTCCAAAAGCTTCGTGAATACAAACTTTATGCCAAGTTGAAGAAATGCGAGTTCTGGCTGGAGGAGGTAGCATTCCTTGGGCACGTAGTATCAAGTCGTGGAATATCGGTTGACCCGGCAAAGATTGAAGCTATTCAAAGCTGGGAGCAACCTAAATCAGTGACCGAAGTACGTAGCTTTCTTGGTTTAGCTGGTTATTATCGGAGATTCGTGGAAGGATTTTCTCGAATCGCTACTCCATTAACTCAGCTGACTCGGAAAGATACAAAGTTTGGTTGGAGCGAAGAATGTGAGCAGAGTTTTCAAGAACTCAAGAGGAGACTCATTTCAGCACCTGTTCTAACAATACCATCTGGCTCGGAGGGATTTGTCATCTACAGTGATGCTTCGAGCAAAGGGTTGGGATGCGTTCTCATGCAACATGGAAAAGTCATAGCCTATGCATCAAGACAACTCAAGGAATATGAGAGGAATTATCCTACTCATGATCTAGAGTTGGCAGCTGTTGTCTTTGCACTTAAAATTTGGAGGCATTACTTGTATGGGGAGAAAGTGGAGATCTTTACGGATCATAAAAGCCTCAAATATTTCTTCACTCAAAAGGAACTCAACATGCGACAACGACGTTGGCTTGAACTGTTGAAAGATTATGATCATACCATTCAATACCATCCTGGAAAAGCGAACGTGGTAGCTGACGCATTGAGTAGAAGATCATATGCGGGTACAAGTGCAATATTAACAACGCAAAGGCCCATTTTGTGTGACTTGCAAAGGATGGAGATAGAGTTGAAGACTCCAGGGACCCATGTGATGATGGCGAATATACGAGTAGAACCGACTTTAATCGATAAAGTTAAAGCTGCTCAAGCTACAGACCTGGAGCTGATGCGTATGAAGAAGAAAGTGCAAGAAGGTGCTATATTGGAAGCAAGAATCGATGAAGAAGGAATACTTCGAGTCAACTCCAGACTTTGTGTTCCTAACAACCCTGATTTAAAGTATGAAATCATGATGGAGGCGCACAACACACCGTTTGCAATCCATCCTGGAAGTACCAAAATGTATCATGATCTTCGTCATACATTTTGGTGGAGCAATATGAAGAGAGAGATAGCGTTGTTTATCTCAAGGTGTCTAACTTGTCAACGAGTCAAAGCGGAGCATCAAGTACCAAAAGGTCCATTGCAACCACTTGAAATTCCAGAATGGAAGTGGGAGCACATTACCATGGATTTCGTTACCGGTCTTCCCAGGGTTTCTCAAGGTATTGATGCGATTTGGGTCATTGTTGATAGATTGACCAAGTCTGCTCATTTCTTACCGATACGAGAAACTTATACACTTGAACGTCTTGCTCGTATGTACATAAACGAGATTGTAAGACTGCATGGTATGCCAGTATCCATAATTTCTGATCGAGACCCAAGATTCACTTCACGATTTTGGGTTAGTTTACAAAAAGCTATGGGCACGGAGTTACGATTTAGTTCAGCATATCATCCTCAGACGGACGGACAATCAGAGAGGACTATTCAAACTCTTGAAGATCTATTAAGACTCTGTGTCTTTGACTTCAAAGGAAGTTGGGACAAGTTCTTACCATTGGTGGAGTTTTCCTACAACAACAGTTATCAAGCAAGTATTGGCATGGCTCCATTCGAAGCATTGTATGGAAGAAAATGTCGTTCTCCAGTATGCTGGGATGAGGTGGGCGAAGCAACGTTGTTGGGACCGGAGTTGGTACGTATGACTACAGAAAAGATTCAAACGATCCGACAACGTATAAAAACCTCACAAGATCGACAAAAGAGTTATGCTGATCTTCATCGAAAGGACGTGGAATTTGATGTAGGAGATCATGTGTTCTTACGTGTTGCTCCATGGAAAGGAGTTACGAGATTTGGAAAGAGAGGAAAGCTAAATCCTCGATTCATCGGTCCATTTTTAATCCTCGATCGAGTAGGAACTGTGGCTTATAGACTCGCTTTACCGCCAAGTATGTCTCGTGTTCATAACGTTTTCCACATATCCATGTTACGCAAATATGTGGAAGACCCGAACCACATTATTGAGTTAGAACCGGACGAAATAGCGGAGGATTTGACGTATGAAGAAGTTCCTGTTCAAATCTTGGATAAGAAGGAACATATTCTACGCTCCAAGGTTATACCTCAAGTTAAAGTTTTGTGGAGAAACCACGATGTTGAGGAAATGACTTGGGAGTTAGAATCAGAAATGAAATCAAGGTATCCTTACCTCTTCGACATACCAGGTACGTACCCTAATTTCGAGGGCGAAATTTCATAAGAAGGGGAGGTTGTAAGACCCCAATTTTTTATAAATAAAGATGAATTTTCTATAAATATCATTTTTGAATATTATGGAGTTAATTTGATATAATGTTATAGTTGTGGGTAATATTTATAAATTTTGCAAAGTACGCAAGTTGTTATATAATATTGGTCGGGGAATATTCGTTTTAACAGGGAATATTCGTACAACGACACAATCATTGGTGGACCCCACAACAGAATTATTGTCGGATTGAGAAAACGACAAAGATATTTTATTAAAAATAACGGCGGAAGTTTTACCATTGTTACTGTTGAACTACTCGGTAGTAAAAGTACAGTAATACGTGTGGTTGCATAGTAGCACACGGTATTGATTATTAATGCTTATGTGAGAAGTCACTCAGTTTGATTCCATTATTGTCAGTTAATAATATGAATTATTTAGCGATAATGACGTTTTGTTTTATTCGTATTATTAACGTAATAAAACAGAAACATCTTTTTATATAAAATAAAATACTTTATTAAAGTTATTCTATAAATAGAATATATTATATTTTATTTAAAAGATTTTTCTTTAAATATGGACCGTCAGATTAAAGTAATCAATCTGGACCGTTCATGGATTAGTTACTATGCATTCTATTTTTCTATAAATAGCAGCTCATTCCTTCATTATTTCTTACGAATTCACTGAACTCTAGAGAGAGAAACTATAGAGAGAAACTATAGAGAGAAACTATAGAGAGAGAGAAGAAGAGTATTCTGCTACTTAACTACTTCCTTACTTCAGCTCTTCTTTAAAACGGTAAGGGGTGTTATTCTTTCTTATTCATGAAGAGAACTGTTGTTATTCCATTTCTTATTATTCTGTTGGAATAACCTGTATACGCGGATCTACCCTATACTTGGTGACATTCTTCTATTATTCTGTTGGAACATCCTGTCTGTGTGTTTTACACCGGACCTGGTTCCGTCTTGTTATTATTCTGTTGGAACATCCTGTCTGTGTGTTTTACACCGGACCTGGTTCCATTATTTATTATTCTGTCGGAATATCCTGTCTGTGCGTTTACGCCAGACCTGGTTCCATTATTATTATTCTGTTGGAATAACCTGACTGTGCGGTCTATCGCATGCATGGTGATTTCTTTTGTTATTCCATTTTTTTATTATACTCAGTTGATTAAAACTTTGACTTCTATACTCCATGAAATTGGTGGAATATCCTTGATATTTGTGCTTCATCTAGTATCTATTCATGAAAATATTCTCCTGATCATTCTTGAAGTTTACTCCACAAAACAGTATCATGTTGACAATTTGGACGTTATTAATTCCTGGATAAATTAATTCTTGAACTTGTTTTATTGAATTCTTATATCATTGTCATCATCCTCATGTTTATAAAATGTTGAAAGTCATCTGTGGTATGTAGTGCATAGATGGACTTGGTATGATTATGACCAGGGATTATTCGGTATAATCATGACCGTAATGTTACAAATGATGTGGTAAAAGTCCTCATTGGCCCGTAGTGCATTGATGGACAGTTGTTGGCATGATCATGACCATTAATGAATACACGAATATCCTTGGCCGTAGTGCAGGGGTGATTCGATGATGTGGATTATTTTATTAAGCTGAGTCTCAGCGATCGCAGTGTTGAAAAACCTTTTAAATCATAAAAGATAGTAGAGTTTATTTTCTACTTGACTCTTTTAATGGATTGCTTGTTCCGCTGCAGTTAAACTTGATGTCTATTATATTTTATCAGTTTAACATTGTTGAAGGCTAATGATAATTTATTCTGCATTATCTTAGTCATAATATTTCTTACTGGGCTAGTTGAGCTCACCCTTTCTTTCACTGTTCTCTTCAGGAAATGAGAACGTAGCTGGGGCAAGTCGGGGAACGGAGTGATGGTCCGAATGATAGTATTAGTTAGTAGTCCTCACTATTCTATGTAATGGTGTGTTAATAAATGTAACGAGGACTCCTTTTGAGTATGAATACTCTCTAGAAGATAATATTTGTATTCAAACTCACAGTTTATGTTTTGTCGTATTGTACACGACAGTTGTATTAGTAAGTTGTATTTGTATTCTGTACTATGTATCTGACGACCCAAGATGGGTGATGTATACCTAATTTTGGGGGCGTCACATTGATGTTGAAATTCTCTTTCGCTTGAGTGTAAAGATGGGTAAATTATTGGTATGATCATGACTATGGGTTCTCTTTGGCCAGTAGTGCAAAGTTGAATTGTTGACTGGTATGATCATGACCATTGAATTTGTAATTGAATATCTTTAGCTTAAGTGCAAAGGTGAAATGATCAACATGGTTATAATTATTGTTTATATAAATTCTTAAATGATTATATATTCTTTGAGGTATTAATATATTTGGCATGTAGTGCAAATATGAATTGTTGAGGAATATCTTTGGCCTGTAGTGCAAAGATGAATTGTAGATGAATATCTTTGGCCCGTAGTGCAAAGATGACCTGTTGTTGAATATCTTTGGCCAGTAATGCAAAGATGAACGGTTGAGGAATATCTTTGGCCTGTAGTGCAAAGATGAATTGTAGATGAATATCTTTGGCCTGTAGTGCAAAGATGGTCTGTTGATGAATATCTTTGGCCCGTAGTGCAAAGATAAACTGATGATGAATATCTTTGGCCTGTAGTGCAAAGATGACTTGTTGATGAATATCTTTGGCCCGTAGTGCAAAGATGAAGTTATTAGTATGATTATGAACAGGAGCTGTGATTTGGTATAACCATGATGTTTGATGTTTCAGGTGATGAAAATTATCTTTGTTCTGGATGAGAAGAGGAATTTAGAACTACAGTTATGATTATGAGTTTTTCATATGATTGTGGACCAGAATTGTTGATTGATGTTACAGGGATAAAACATTGTTGATGGATTTTTAACATGGAGAAGATAATAGACTTTATAGTCTATTTGACTCTTCTAATGGATTGCTCGTTCCGCTGCAACTATGGTTGAAATTTTTATCATTTACCATATGTTCTAAATCTCTGATTTATTATTGATGAAGGCTACTGATAATTTAATTATCTTTAGTCATGATATTCTTTACTGGGCTAGTTGTGCTCACCCTTTTGCTTCACAATTCCTTTCAGGTAATAAGAGTGTAGCTGGGTCGAGCGAGGGTAACGGGAAAATAGAACAGTGGTCTCTAGCTGTGGATGTTCTCCCGAAGCAGTATAGAAAAGTTCATTTAGTAGTTATATTTGGTGAATCCAATAGGGTAAGGTGTACCCAACGTTGGAAGGGTGGTTTGCCACTATCATACAAGATGTCTAACGACATACAACCTCGTGTCATCATAAGACAGGGATGTGCTCATCCACTTGCTGAGTATATATACGAACACTACCTATATAATCTTGGTGTTTGTTTAAAGTATAATTCTCAATTAGAGACAGTGGAGATAATGATAAGTCAAGAGAAGACTCACCATTGGGAAGAATATGATAGTAATCTTCTCGTTTTTCTTTGGGGTCTATTGGGTCAACCAAGGATAATTCTGTGGCCATATGATATCTATCATAACCTAGATGCGTGGCCTCCCATGTACGAAGGTTTCCTTGAGCACTTCCCAAAGATTCTAATTTCTAAAACAGTTTTTGACTATACCTTTATGTAAGGTGTTATTGTGAGGTGATGTCCACGGTTGGAACATGAGTCACATTTGGTATATATTTATATCCAAACTCACAGCATATGTGTTATTGTATTTTGCACGACAATTGTTGTAATAAAGTTGTAGTTGTTTTCTGTACCATGTATTTGACGACTCAGAATGGGTTGGGTGGAATGAACCTATTTTGGGGTCGTTACATTTGGTATCAGAGCTATAAGTAAAGAGCCCCGAGCCTCTCGCTGGTGACTTCCTGTTGATGAGGGATGCACCGAAGCCAGACTCTCCGTAGGGGACGCCGTTCTGCGGTGGCAAACTGATATGTATCAATGTAAGGTGCTGACATAGGTTGGTGTCCAGAGTTACATTTGGTATCAGAGCTTGGGGATATGATCTCTGGCGGAGATCGGGTAATACAACTAGGAGGGGAGAGATGAGTAAATCCTTCGCTAGTGTGTCCTACCTAAGCTTATTTGTTGGTCAGTCATAATATCGGGATATTATGTGATATGTTAATTTGTTAAATTAACACTTATTTTGAAGCTGTATTCTAGAATGTTATTTTAAATACAGGAGATGAGCAATGGAGAAATTATGATGACAGAGAAGATGGAAATTGAAATGAAAGGAAGGTATTCTCAACTCTTTGAAATACCAGGTACGTAAATTTCGGGGACGAAATTTCATAAGGAGGGGAGATTGTAAGACCCCGAATTTTATGAAATAAAAGTATTCAATTTTTCTTATAATTACTATTCAGTAAATGGTGAAATTGATAAATATTAAAATTAAGGGTGATATATGAATTTTTTTTCAAAATAAACAAGTGGTTATAAAATATTCATTGTTGTCGGGGAATATTCGTTTGGTCGTGGAATATTCTTTCTGTCGTGGAATATTCGTACGACGGCGCAGACATTTGTGGGCCCCATAACAGAATAACTGTCTGATGAAGATAACGACAAAAATTGAGTTTTTATAATTAAGGGCGTAGTTGTTATCGTTAACACTGTTGGAATACCCGGTGGTTAAAATACAGTAATACGCGTGTTTGCACAGTAGCACACGGTTTTACACAGTATTTTTGAATTATTGATCCTTACGTAAGAAGGCACTACTCAATAATTGTTACAGTAATTACTGTTCAATATTTTATTTTATTGATTCAATAATTGCTACGTTGAAATTTTATATTATTGTTGTGCAATAATTATCACTGCACAGTATTTCTCCATTATCAGATCAGTAATTCATATTATTTAAATAATATTATTAGATAGCATTATTGACAATGTCTAGAAAGTTCTGTCTAAGGAGAGGTTTGGTCATTTAATTGCGCGCCAGTAAGGAGAAATTCTTATTGGAAAGCCCCCTCTTTCCTGGGAACGGCCTGGTTGTCATAAATGTGATTCTGTAATATTATTTGTGAATAATTAATTATTGATTTATATGATAAGAAAATATTTATTTTATGTGGATATAAATGAGGGATATATTTTTGTGGTTAAAAATGAAGGAGTTAATGTTGAGGTTTTTATCAGTATTTTTGTCGGAATGGAGGTATTAAAAATCAGGGTTTTTGAGATATTTTGCGGGGGTTATAATTTTTAATCCGACCGTTGGATCGTGGTAATTTTTGGATATGTTATACATATATAAGTTGAGTATATGTCCACAAATTTTGAACCGTTAAAAATGAACGTATGATTTGTTATGAATTTTACGAGATGACTGGTTCGAAAATTGTTGAATTTTCGGAGTTTATCATTTTGGTGGAAAATTCTAGAATTTGTGGGCTCCACTTGTGGTTGGTGAAGAAATGTGCTGAATTATATTTCAAATGTGGTGGGTGGGAATAGTAGCAGGTAAAGCCATCAGGTTACAGGTCAAACCTACCAAAATTTTCCTATAAATAGAGGGCTAAGTTAGAATTGAAAATCACACCAGAAACATAAGCTTTCTCTCTTTCTCTCTCTATATTATGAAGCATATTTTGTGAGTTTTTAGATACTTGGTGAGTTTCTATTCATCAGTGCAAGTTTCCTTCAGCATCATATCCGATATCCAGTCAGAAGTACTGCTCTTTTGAGGTAAGGGATTGTAAGGGATTGTAAGGGATTGTAAGAGATTTTAAGGGTTGTTATGTTTTTCAGTTTCGTAATTTTTCTGACCTTCAAAAATTCTGGAAAAATTTGAAATGATATTTTGATGAGTTTTCTTGATTGTGTCCAAAAATGGTGATTTTTGGATGTATAGATTAAGAGTTATGAATTTTATGAGAAAAGACTATTTTAAAAGTAACAGCTTATAATTCCTTGTGGTTAACTCCAAAATTGATGAAATTTTTATTGGGAGTACATGTATATGATAGAAGTATACTCTGTAAATTTCACAATTTTTAGACAAAAGTACAATTTTTGATAAATGTCTAAATATTCGGCTATTTTGGCCATATGAAAAATAGTAAATGACTTTTAAAAATTCTGAGAAAAATATATGTTCACTATGGGACTATATTATGCTAAATCCCAGAAAAGAAATATTTTTGGAACTGATTTGGTATTTTTCATGAAAATGGTCTAGTTATGAGTAAATGAATTAAATATGTTTTGTGAAGAAAGAAAATTGGAAAATAGGATTTTATGGCTTGAGAATCCTATATGAGGTATATGCAAATTTTTGATGAGGGTTTTGGTTATTGATGATGAAATTGTAAGAGTTGGCATTTTAGAATGATTAAATGCATTATTTAGTAAAGTGTAAACAATTTAAATAAATTGTTTATAAGCTTAAGAAATGTTATTCTTTCAATATCATTATACCGAAATATTGGTATAGATTTTATTGTTGAATTTCTACCTTTTTGAGTCGAGGTTACTATTCATGAGTTACTATTCACGACAAAATTGGTTTCTTTTTCTAACCAAATTATAGTTGATTTATGAATATTGCTCTTGAAATTAAATCCATGTTTTGACCATATTATTTTTATAATCATATATAACATTTTTATAACCTTGATGTTGAAATTCTCTTTCGCTTGAGTGTAAAGATGGGTAAATTATTGGTATGATCATGACTATGGGTTCTCTTTGGCCAGTAGTGCAAAGTTGAATTGTTGACTGGTATGATCATGACCATTGAATTTATAATTGAATATCTTTAGCTTAAGTGCAAAGGTGAAATGATCAACATGGTTATAATTATTGTTTATATAAATTCTTAAATGATTATATATTCTTTGAGGTATTAATATATTTGGCATGTAGTGCAAATATGAATTGTTGAGGAATATCTTTGGCCTGTAGTGCAAAGATGAATTGTAGATGAATATCTTTGGCCCGTAGTGCAAAGATGACCTGTTGTTGAATATCTTTGGCCAGTAATGCAAAGATGAACGGTTGAGGAATATCTTTGGCCTGTAGTGCAAAGATGAATTGTAGATGAATATCTTTGGCCTGTAGTGCAAAGATGGTCTGTTGATGAATATCTTTGGCCCGTAGTGCAAAGATAAACTGATGATGAATATCTTTGGCCTGTAGTGCAAAGATGACTTGTTGATGAATATCTTTGGCCCGTAGTGCAAAGATGAAGTTATTAGTATGATTATGAACAGGAGCTGTGATTTGGTATAACCATGATGTTTGATGTTTCAGGTGATGAAAATTATCTTTGTTCTGGATGAGAAGAGGAATTTAGAACTACAGTTATGATTATGAGTTTTTCATATGATTTTGGACCAGAATTGTTGATTGATGTTACAGGGATAAAACATTGTTGATGGATTTTTAACATGGAGAAGATAATAGACTTTATAGTCTATTTGACTCTTCTAATGGATTGCTCGTTCCGCTGCAACTATGGTTGAAATTTTTATCATTTACCATATGTTCTAAATCTCTGATTTATTATTGATGAAGGCTACTGATAATTTAATTATCTTTAGTCATGATATTCTTTACTGGGCTAGTTGTGCTCACCCTTTTGCTTCACAATTCCTTTCAGGTAATAAGAGTGTAGCTGGGTCGAGCGAGGGTAACGGGAAAATAGAACAGTGGTCTCTAGCTGTGGATGTTCTCCCGAAGCAGTATAGAAAAGTTCATTTAGTAGTTATATTTGGTGAATCCAATAGGGTAAGGTGTACCCAACGTTGGAAGGGTGGTTTGCCACTATCATACAAGATGTCTAACGACATACAACCTCGTGTCATCATAAGACAGGGATGTGCTCATCCACTTGCTGAGTATATATACGAACACTATCTATATAATCTTGGTGTTTGTTTAAAGTATAATTCTCAATTAGAGACAGTGGAGATAATGATAAGTCAAGAGAAGACTCACCATTGGGAAGAATATGATAGTAATCTTCTCGTTTTTCTTTGGGGTCTATTGGGTCAACCAAGGATAATTCTGTGGCCATATGATATCTATCATAACCTAGATGCGTGGCCTCCCATGTACGAAGGTTTCCTTGAGCACTTCCCAAAGATTCTAATTTCTAAAACAGTTTTTGACTATACCTTTATGTAAGGTGTTATTGTGAGGTGATGTCCACGGTTGGAACATGAGTCACATTTGGTATATATTTGTATCCAAACTCACAGCATATGTGTTGTTGTATTTTGCACGACAATTGTTGTAATAAAGTTGTAGTTGTTTTCTGTACCATGTATTTGACGACTCAGAATGGGTTGGGTGGAATGAACCTATTTTGGGGTCGTTACAACTTGCTACAAATGTGGTAAGGTGGTGTTGGAAATAAAAACCTCACACACACACTAGAGAAAATGGAGAAGATGTTATCACAAAATAAATCTTATAATTTTGCTTATTTCAAATGAGTTGAGTACATAGGTATTTATAGGAATATTCATACATGTATAAACTCAAATACATGAATAAACACTTAATGAAGATCAACTTTCTAGACACCTTTTCAACTAGCTTCATGAACCTTCAAATACATGAACCAACCTAGCTTCATAAATATTAATTAAAACATAAATATATTAAATACTTAATTACTTTGGGACAAGTTTATTTTTCAACACCTTCTCTTAAACTTGTCACACTAAGTGAGCTCCACAATTTGCAAAATAATTCGACTTTGAGTGGCTTCGTAAAAATATCAGCAATTTGGTCTTGAGTCCTCACAAATACAAGTTTAACTTTTTTCTTTGCAACACGTTCTCTTATAAAATGATACCTCGTATCAATGTGTTTGCTTCGATCATGAAACATCGGATTCTAAGCTAATGCAATTGCCGACTTGTTATCGATATTAATCTCGGTTGGCTTCTCTTGTTGCAAATTAAGATCTCTCTTAAAAGATTTCGAAGCCAAATGGCTTGACAAACACAAGACGTAGCAACAACATATTCCGCTTCACAAGTAGAGAGGGTCACAATAGGTTGCTTCTTTGAGGACCATGTAAATGCTGAATTACCCATAAAGAAAACAAATTAAGTTGTACTCTTTCTATCAACAGCATCACGAGCCCAATCGCAATCGCAATATCCCTTAAGCTTGAAATTATTTGAAATTGAATAAAATAAGCCAAAATCAAGAGTACCTTTGATGTAACAGAGAATTCGTTAGCAACCTTCAAATGAGTTATTGTGGGGGTTTCCATGTAACGGCTAACAAGGCTAACTCCATATACAATATCCGGTCTTGTGGATGTTAATTATCGCAAACTTCCAACAAGACTCTTGAAAATCGTTGGATCCACTGTATCTCCTCCTTCATGCTTTGACAATTTAATACCACATTCAATGGGTGTGCTTAATGGCTTACAATCAAGCATTTTAAATTTCTTAAGAAGGTCTTTAGCATGTCCTTCATGAGAAATAAAAATTCCTTCTTTTCTTTGCTTCATTTCATGACCAAGGTAGTAAATCATAAGACCTATATCCGTCATCTCGAATTCACGCGTCATAGCCCTCTTAAATTCTTCAAACGTGCTTGGATTACTTCCGGTAAAAATCAAATCATCAACATACAAGCACACAAATAAAATATCGCCATTCTTTCCGACCTTCAAATAAATGGCATGTTCAAATGTGCATCTTTTGAAATCATTGTCTTGGAAATATTTATCAATTCCTTTTACAAGTTTCTCATCTTCTTCAAAAAACCAAGACTCTTTAGATAATGATGGACCTTTATAATTATTGCAAATCAATTCAAGTTCATTCCATAACTGAGGTAGAGATTCAAAACTCGTAACATGTTTCCAAACTTCACCGTGCATTACTTCTTGCAAAATCTTCCTTGTTATTTTTCCTTTCATTTCTCTAACTTTTCTTTAAATACTCTTTTCTGGATTTGCAATGACATCTTGCCATAAATTGCAAGTTTCAATAAATACTCTAATCCTTATGCTCCAAACTTTGTAATTTGTGACCACTAATTTTGCACCAAACCTAATAAACATCATTTTTCTAAAATTTACCTCTCCAAAACGCTATCAATAAGACAACCTTTGTGACGTGCTTCAACTCACAAACTTTTTTTTCAAATTTCTTCTCAACTAGCACCTTTGCTAGGTTGAAGTCCGGAGCTCTAACGCGCGCACTTTACACTCGCCCAGCTGAACACTTCGATGACAACACGTCACTTCTTTTGGGTCGTCTACCTTTACTTCACTTTGGTTTAACATTCTCTAAACCTTCGAATTAACCTTAGCTTTGATAATATCCTAACTACTTGGTAAATATAAAACTATCCTAAATAACAATATTATGTTATTTCTCTAATACATCCGCACAAGCGAAACGTAGGTAACCGAAGGTTGAGCTTGAAAGAACATATGCGTAATTGTAGAAGCAATAAAATAGCAACACCTCCAACAGTAGACAACACGATCAATCTCAACGCCACAGTAAAAAAGAGCATAGCATACATTGCTATAAAAGCAAGCCATAAATAGTGAGCTTTTGGTTGTACGCACACTGGCAACAAGTAAGAACCTTGCAATCCGTCTTCTACATCTCTTGAATATAATACTCCGTAAGCATATTTACCAATGTTGTTCAAGTCATCATGAATAAGAAAGGATTCTAGACTTAAACGAATAGTGTCGGGCTCCATATGGAATGAAGACGAAGGAAAGATTAAAAATGAATTAGCAAGGACATTTGAATGAGAATGAGAACTACCACGTAGACACGAGTAAAAAGAGTCTAATAATTGGGATTTTAGAAGAGTGCAACTTTTTGGCACCGCTAAGCAAGAAATCTCATAAAAAGAAGTATTTAGTGGACTTGTTGTAACATGTATAATGATAGATGGTGTCATGTCCACAAAAGAAGAAAGAAGCTCTGAATTTGGAATAGCAGAATGGTGGACTTTTGAGGTCTCAATAACAGTTATGGGCTCAGTAGAACTTAAGATTTTAGAGGAAGAAAAGCCAATGTCGGTTGTTTCCAGTACTTGATCAACATCCAAAGTGTTAGATATATCAATATCAACAATAGAAGAGAGTTCCTCAAGATGTGTAATCACAGACATGTGAATATCATTAGGCTTAATTTGTAGTGTACCAATGGATGGGTTTGAAGTGAGTTGTTGTAACAATTTTTCATGTTCGAATAGAAGAGTGAACAAATCATTAAATGAAGGATTCATCAAATAATAATAAACATGAACTCTTTTAAAAAGAGTATCATCAAGACCTTCAACTAAAAAATCGGTAAACTCCGACGGACTAAGAGAACCGCCAGCGCTTTCAAATGTATAAAGAAGTGATGTCGCTTCGGCAAGATAACTTTTGACAGACTGAGTAGGTAGCTTTTGTAAGCAAGAAAGTTGATCAAAAAGATCATCTGCATACCAATTTGATGTTGCATCATCTAGAAATTCGTAGTTATCATTTTCACGGACCAAAGAGTCGTCAACATTTTTAAATGGACCGTATATTTGATCGGCCATAGAGGCGGGGCTAATTTCCTGGAACGATTATGGGTTAAGCCACCTTTTCAAGTCATAGGAAGAATAATGAAAATTAGAAGCCAAGGAAGTCATTGATAAAAGAAGGATAATTTGAGAACCAGAAGAAAAATAGATTGTGTCTCGATTAGAAGAATAATAGAAAGAGGATTATAGGAAGAAGAAGAAGAATTCAAGGACAATTGTTGGAACAGGTGAGGAGACTGTCTGGATGGTGGCGCAGACTTTCTGGATTAGTAGGCAAGAGACAGAAGATGTGCAGCGGAAAATAGAAAATGGGTCATAAGCCTTTTGACATTATAGCTTTGATACCAAGTTAAAGCATATAGAATTATGAGATTTGTATATTATTATTTGTATCATTTATAAAGAGAGGTATCCTATATATATACATATAGGATCACCACCTATGCTAGAATCAAGGATATATAATCACTAAAACTAGTATCAAGTGATTTACAAAATCACCTACGCTAAAATCAGAAGATTACATAATCAAAGAGTCCCAAGAGATAATTATGATAATTCGAAAATAATATCATAATTACTTGATAAATATAAAATTATCCTAAATAACAATATTATGTTATTTCTCTAATACTCTGATGACTTTTCGTCAAACAGCAGTGAAGTCTCATGTGTTGGGTTAGAAGATTGTCGGTGCAATGAGATGTCTCTGTGTTTGCAGAGATTTAGACCATGCATATTCAAAAAAAAGGCTTGTGATTTTATTTTAGGTAACTCATAGTTTGAACTCCGAATAATTGTTTTGAAATCGATATTCATCATTAACGAACTGTTTACCCTTAAATAACCGGAATCAATAGTGAAGAATTAAGTATAATTAAATAGAATTACTTTACTCATTAATTATCAATTTTCTTTTGATCCGTAATGTTTTTTATTTATTAAAACTCAAAATCTTACCACCACCGTACCAAATCTAAAAAAATTGGATATGATGTTGTGTATTAATTTCGTTGTGGGTTATCAATTAATTTTAATATAAAACTATGTGGTACGTAGTCGGAGATAAAGTAAAATGCTAGCAGTAGTGGGGAGATAAAATAATATCCTGACAAGTAAAAAGGCAGAATCGACATACGAGCTAGAAAGCCTTTTCTTACCCATTAATTAACCCCTGCACCTGCTTGCCGATCAAGAAAAAAGGTACGTATATATATATATATAATGTGAATGGGGAGAAGAGGGGAATGGGAGCAGCAAAAGTGTTCGAAGTTTAAGCCAACCTTTATCACCCATTGATCTCCTTTCGTTTAATATTAAAATGACCGCCATATGCTGCATGCCTTACCTAACGTCAGTTCTCTACTAATTTATTGCATGTTTTCTTGACCACCCTTGTCCTTTTTTGCCTATTTTTTTTTTTTTAAAAAAATTCTTTTTATTATTTCTACAAGCTAGGACCCAGCTTTCCATGCAATTTTTCATTCACATGCATTTCAATACAATTATATGCTACTCGCTTTCCTTACCCAAAAAGGTTAACTTTGATACATGTTTTTTTTGTAAACACCTTAATACCAGTGACCGTTTGGTAAGGAATAAAATATAGCAGATAATAAAATAAAATTAATGTATTTAGTTTTTTTTTATTACATATTTTTGGTTTTTAATTTCATATGAAGAATGTGAAATAAAATTTATTCCAATAGAATAAATATATATGATAATTTTGTCATTATATGACAACACCTACTACCACCACCACCACCACCACCAACACCAACAATTAAAATATACATTTAAAATATCTTAAAATTATTCTATTTCGTCTTCCATTCTATTCTTTTATTTCAAACGCGGCATAAGACCTAATTTTAACCTTAATACAAGCTAGTTAAACATGTTAAATAATAGATTTTTTTTCCAGCTTTTATTCGTGAGTTTAGTAAGAAAATTTTAGTAAACTAGGGATTGGCCAGCTGTTAAAATATATTTGATGTGTTATTAATTAGGTTACGTAATGATGGAATAAAGAAAATTTGTATTGCTGAAAGATGAGTGGAATTTTACTTGACTTTCTTTACTGTTTCCCCACTTGCACAAATATTAAAAACAAGGAATTTTATAAAGAATGTTGTAACTACCCCCTCTATTCCTTAATATAGGTCGTTTTAGATATATGCATAAAAATTAAGAAAATAATTAAAAAATATTAATTATTTTATCAATTGTCTATAATACTCTTCACTTCACTTGTCTCATAAATATAGATCAAAAAATTAGGTGAAGTAATAAAGAATAATTTGAAAAAAATTGTAATCAATTCTCTTAAATAACTATAAACGATAAATAATTAAGAATAATAAAAAAAAAGCCTAAAACTACCTATATATAAGAATGGAAGGAGTAGTTCTCAAAACAGTCTTAATTACAGTACTGTCATTCTAATACTGTAATTAACCATGCCGCCCTCCCTAAACCCTGATCTGGATATGCATGTACCAAGAGATCTAGAGCGCTTGACAGCTTTAATTCTTTGATTTTGACCACTTGAAATAATTAAGAGTAGTATTATAGACACAAATTATTTTATAAATATTTTATAAATTATTAATGTGGTATACTCCATTTCAGCATATTGATTAACAAATTATTTCAATATAATTCTCGGTCTCACACAATATGATAAGGTAGAGTATGTCATATTAATTATTTATAAAATATTTATAGAATAATTTGTGTCTTTAGTATTATTTAATAATTAATGTACCAGTTTTGATTTGACTTGTATAGTTATTTGGTTGCTACAATCTCTCATCATCATCATTATATGTCAATACTTGCACATGCCATATATGTCATTTTATACATAATTTTTAATGTATCATAACATTACTCTTTAACTGAGTACCGTTTGATTGCTTGCATGTAATCCCATACTCCAAATCCGAGGTGTAGATTTCATACAAAAACGTGACTTCCTCCAATTATAACTAATTAATTACAAGTGGAATTTCAATATTTGATCAGTGTACGTATATAACATAAAAAGAGGATTGTATTTTGCTTGAATATTGTATTATTTTAAAAATATACTAGTATTTGAAATTAAGGCTAAAAAATAAGTAAACAATTTAGACTCGATTTGTATTCGTTCGACTAAAAGTTCGATTCGAACTCGACTCAAAATATAAATGATTTAAATATGAGCAAATTTTAAAGTTCGATAAATTACTCGAACCTACCCTAATTGTAATTTTTTATTGATACTCGAATCATATTAGTTCGAAAAATTTAAACTGCTCAGGCTCGATTCGAGATCGTGCTCGATTCGAGATCGTGCTCGACTCGAGAGCTAAACGCGCGAACCTCAATCAAACTTTATTTTATACTCGATAAATTTTATGAATCAAATTTGAACAACTCAATACTCGGCTCAACCCAATTTACTTATACCCTTACTTGAAATGGGGGGAATATAATACAATTTTTTACATTATACCCATGCAATTGCTTTGTTATTTAGAATATAAGTGCATATATAGCTAGCTTATCTAAATTAGGTATGGTAAAATAAAAAGCATGATCACATCTACTTGAATTTTCAAGATCAACCCATATAATTAACGGATTTAAATTATTATATATACATGATCGACTCATATTCAAGATCAAATCATATTGGGTACGTTTTGTTTCCACGGGCATCATGCATCATCATCATTCCCCTCAGGAACAACTCAAAACATAATCGGCGCCATAATTACTACGGTCAAAGTGCAATCAAAGCAAAGCAAAGTAAGCGTTTCTCTACCATCGTCAAAATTAATTACCGAGCTACCTACCTACGTCCTATTTTACATGATTTCATACCAACCTTCACATGCCTTAAATCCCAAGTAAAAAAAATATGGATTATTGAATTATGATGACGAAGGCATATATATATATATATATATATATATATATATATATATATATATTTAATAAGAAAAGTTAATATGATCATAT
This sequence comes from Panax notoginseng, assembly GCA_016801055.1. Lineage (NCBI taxonomy): Eukaryota > Viridiplantae > Streptophyta > Magnoliopsida > Apiales > Araliaceae > Panax > Panax notoginseng. Next base: position 160,802,799 of record CM029021.1, on the reverse strand, counting down.
CGGGAAAAAAATTTGACTAAATTGCTGTGTCCTGTGTGTTCACAACAGATGAGGCCAGTAAGCCAGGTTGATGTAACAACATCTTCTAAGAAATTCAATCCACATAACTGGGGGGAAGGGGTAAAAAGGGCAATTAGTGGAGTTGGGGGAGGGGCACAAAATGACAATTTCCCAAGGCCTTTAAATACTTGTATAATTCCTTGATATGGTGTCCATGTGCCCTCCATGTTAAGTTATTTACTAACTTAGGGTTTGTATGTGTGGTAGAATTAAAAGATTATATCTACTATTCTTTTAATCCACATCCATGGAAGATGGTCAAGCCCAAGACTCTCCAAACAGCCCAAACCACGGCGGTTCTGGTTCTAACTCCTGTTCTGAGAGAAATAACAATGAACCGGTCAGATCAAGGTGGACTCCCAAACCAGAGCAAATCCTCATATTAGAGTCCATCTTCAATAGTGGAATGGTAAATCCTCCTAAAGATGAAACTGTCAGGATACGGAAGCTTCTAGAGAAATTCGGTTCCGTCGGCGATGCTAACGTCTTCTACTGGTTTCAAAACCGCCGCTCCCGCTCCCGCCGCCGCCAACGCCAAATTCAAGCCAGCCTAACCGGTGACCAGCTAGGTGGTCAGCCGCCACGAAGTGGAGGTAGTGATGGTAGAATTCTGTTTGATACTAGTACAGCTGCTTTTGCGCAAGCTGCCGAGCAGTCTTTCTATTCATCTCCGTCTTCGTGTTTTGGTGGCGGTTGTTCTTCGGCTGGCGGTGGTGGAAATGAGGGTATCGTGGATGATATGAATATGTATTCATATTCGGGTGAAATATGTGGTCCGGGGATTGAGCAGAATCCGGGCTTGTCTTCTTCAATTAACATGAGCCCCACGGATACATCTAATTTGCATTACCAATCTGGTAATTAAGTGCATGTCTAACTCTCTCTTTTTTTTTTCATCACTTTTTAATTAGGAATGCATACGGATAGATAGATCGATAGATATGCATGATTGAAAATTAGGACACAAAGGGTTGATCATATATAGTAGTATATATATTTATTGAAATAATAAATTAATATAGATGTTATGTATATTGACATGCAGGATTTATAACGGTGTTTATAAATGGGGTAGCAACAGAGATACCAAAGGGGGCAGTAGACATGAAAGGGATGTTGGGTCAACGGGATTTAGTGTTGGTCCATTCTTCAGGTGTTCCTGTTAACGACTTCAGTTTTCCCTTGCAGCATGGTGAAAGCTATTTCCTGGTCCGTACTAGCTACCATCCATCCTAATTCCTAGCTCATATTTATATTCCCTTTTTCTGCTCATTTTCTTGTCCTACTTCCTTTCTACATACACCTGTGTCTATCCCGATCCTCTTCTCTTTCTGATCATCATCCAAATTAAAAAGGTTTTTTTTCAATACTCAATTTAAAATTTGTCAACCCATTTGTTAATGCTCTATATAGAAAAATGTTGTGTCGGTATCAAAAAAGATTTCATATTAATGGTCTTTGATATTCAACTACTATGCAACTCTTTGTTAATTATGCATTTGCAACTTCTTCTTCTTCTTCTTCTTTTTTAACAATATTGATGAGAGTTGACAAATTTTAACTTCACCGTATCCTGATATATCTATGGCTTGGCTACTAGAGAGATTTCCAAAATCCATAATCTCTCTCGCGTGAACAGAATTCCATTTATTTTTCTGTGAGAATCTGTTAAGGATTCCCTTTCTAAGAAAACCATTAACTTAAACAACTAGCAAGTACTTAATACTATTAAGAATACATAATTAACCTATCTTAGATTCTGCAATTAAGTTGCAAATCATTCTAATTGCAGTTTAAGATTCCATTAGTATATTTTTAATTAAGACCTCTCTCTCTCTTCTTAAATAAGTACTCCTTCCGTTTCGTTTTAAAAGAAAAAATTTGTTCTAATTTATTTGTTGTTTACAACTTTCTAGGAGAATAAATTATTTACTTTTCTATATCACCCCTACTTTCTCTCATTGTCCCAAGAAATTATCTCCCTTATATTAATAGTTTTTAACTTCTCATAAAGAGGTAATAATGAAATTTCAAACAAATTTTAATCGTTAAATGATACTAGTAGTATTAAATGATTATTTTAATCCATGTGCAAAAACTTTAAATAAAAATCTTTTAAGAACGGGGGTAGTATATTATAGAGTCCTTCTAGGGGGACATTGTTTGCTGACATTACTAGCGACATTATTTTTTATTTTATTTTTGGTTTTTTTTTGTAGTACCTCTCAAAAAATGTATAGTATTTATTCCAACTGAAATTTTTGTAAAAAACAGACTATGTTTCTTTTATGTATTCAAATTACACTTAAAACACTGTTTTTTATAAAAATTTCAATTAGAATAAATACTATATATTTTTTTAGAGGTACTACAAAAAAAATAAACCAAAAAAAAATGTCGCTAGAATGTCAGCAAAAAAATATCCCCCTAAAATTATTGTATATTATATTCTCTATGACTAGCTAAAACTGAACACTGAAATCCACCATATATATTAAACCTCCTCCTTCTGCTGCCGCTGCTGAATAATATATTTATATATTAATCTGTATTCTGGTTGCAGGTTTCCAGACCTACTTAAAGTGGGATCAAGCTGCAACCGACACTGCTGCCGGCCCGTAATGTTCATTAACTTCTCTTTGTTTTGTGGGAAGCTAGCTAGCTAGCTAGCATTTCTGGCTATTTTAATCTCACAAGTTTCTACCAGCTGGCTACATCTCCCTGCAATACTCTATAATTTGTACTTGTTTTGGATCTAAAATTTAATGAAAATGTAATATTAATGCAATATTTTTATACATATACAAATTCCATGTTAATTACTTCAAATTTTATTAATTACTGATTCTAGTATATATGGAGTATCATTTTATAAGAATTTTGCATCCTTGAACTCACAATGAAGCAACATCAAGCTCGATCTGACCCAAAAATGATTCATTCCAAATCATCATTCTAAAAGTTGCAACACTATTAATTAAGTACATCAATCCATTTATACAATATTGCCCGGCCAATATATATGTGTGTGTGTGTGTGTGTGTATATATATATATATATATATATATATATATATATATATATATATTAATAATGACATGCATCAACTAATTATTTGTTTTGACTGGGAAAAAAATGGAAATTAGGGAAAATATATATAGCTTGTTCTCCTTTACCTCGTCCACATCTGGTTGTCAAACTTTCACCGTTGCAAAAAATATAAGAGCACACAATAGGCAAAATACAAAAGAAAATGTTTTAAATTTTAAACTGGTGAGTATTATAAACTAATTGTATATCAAAGAACGCAAATTAAATCAGAAACATCCCATGCATATATACGGATTTGTTACTTTAGACATGTTGGTGGCTGACGAATATTGATCAAACTTAATTTGAGTGCAAATAATATATAGGTCATCTTAATTAGTATTTCTGATTTTACAGTTATTCGTAGATACATCCTTCAGTTCATTAATATAGCTAAAGATTTATTAAGAATTAATCTTGTTCACATGAGAATTAACTATTTATTCTTTTTCATAACAAATTAATCGCAATAAATAGGAAATAATTCAGATTTCATTGATGTTAAAGCTGTATACACAAACTTCTGTTAGATCATAAATTCATAATGCATAATCAAAAGGGTGGTGTGTGTGTGTGTGTGGAAATTAAAGGCTTCTATATATCAAATTAAGTCCATTGGCAATATTACTTGGTTGAAGCATGCAGTTTGTTGGAAGCTTAAGTGAAAGAAAGAAATTCTGGGGTAGTAATCAATAAAAATTGAAAGAGGGATGCATGTCAAATTAAGCTGATAGCCAATTATAAGAAAAGTAGCACAAATCAAAAGAAAACTAAGAGAAAAGCTAGATTGTGCAAGGTAATGTCATTAACATTTTGATTTGATCCCAAAAAGAAAAGAGAGAGAGAGAGAGAGAGAATTTTTCGGACTGCTGGAGTATTAATTAATAGTCAATTAATTTAGATTAATTTTTTATTCAAAAGCATTGCACATATACGTACTATAAAATGTAATCAATTAAAATTGCAATCAAGTGAGACAGTAAAGACCAGATACAGTTTACTATGAAGGGAAAAAAAATGATGCAATGATTCAACAAACTTCTGCATCACATTGAACCATATGTTATGGATATCAGTGCAGCTCTAATAGAAAAAATCAAAAACCAAGGAAGCGGCTCCGTACTATACTATGTATATATATATATATATATAATGTTAACACAAAAATGAAAAAGAATAATAATAATAAATAAATAAATTAGTTATATGATCATCACACCACATGCACAGTCCACAGAATAATCCAAGAAAAAAATAAATTTATTAACTCAGTTTCCAAGAACTTTCCTTATTCAGATCGAGTAGGAGTATATAGCTAGTGCAGATTACAGAAAGTAGTAGTACTAATAACATCAACAATCAGTACGAGTTTGATGTTAATGCATGCATGATGATGAGTACGAGTAGTGGAGTATTACTTGGTGCATTTTTTTATAATCATTTTGGAAAATTAACTCTAATTACTACAACTTGTGCTGCTACTTTTGATCGAATGGAAACCTTTTTTTACTTTTTTTTTTTTTTCCAATTTCGTGTCAACACCGACAGACAAGTATAACCAATTAATGAAACGCCGGCCTAGGGATGTTTGTTTGGGATTACTTTAATTTAATTATTGGTATAATTAACATTAGGGCGCGTTTAATGATAATAATTAATGATGTGAAAGAAGAGTCTGTATTGGTCGGCGTCTCGTTAAAGAAATGAAAAAACCTGCCTTAGTTTCTTCTAGGGTTCTACATCAAATTTAATTTTATTGGCAGCTGGTTTTATAATTGTATGTACTTACAATGAATTTTATGTACTCCCACTTTGACCAGAAAAGAGTTGAAATATGAAATGCTTTATCAAGCACCTCTGGCACCGGCACTGGAACGCGTACGGTACGTGTGTAAATTATTTATAAAATATTTAAAAATATATATAAAAAGAAATTAATATAAAGAAATAAAATAGAAATTACTTTATGTTATAAAATTATGTATGTCTAGATTCATAATATTATGGATGTCTAGATACATCATACATGTAACTCCCATGACTTTTGAGTTTTGTAACTTTCTAGGAGTATTGATGTTCTTATTTCTATAAGTAAGACCATTGTAAAGTAATTGTTGTAGATATACAAAAATATTATGCAAATACACTCTTTGATCTTGATTTTAGTTATCTTTTATAACACGTTATCAGCACGATTGCTTCTCAATTTCGTCTTGAAGATATTTGATTTGAAGGAAAAGATGCATGAGGAGCCAAAGAAATTTTCTTATCAGACTTGACTCAAGGTACTCAGCATGTTCTTAATGCTTTTGATGTTTGTTATGTTTCAAAACATTGCTACCCCTATTATTATTGCATTGATGGGATTAGTATGTAACAATTGAAGTAATGGTACAATGGGGTCAAGCAGCCATTGCATTGTATTGGCAGACTGCTTTTATTTAGCTTACTTTCCTGACATCAATTATTAATATTAATGAAATATTTAACACCTCTTTTTCAGTAGAGGTGAGATGAGAAAATTAATACTTCTTGTTGTCCCATTGTTTGAACTCTATGATAATGTTAAGGTATGGTGAATTCATATTGAATTATAGTATTACTTATCATAAATGTTGACATGCTGCGTACTTAAAGCTTCAATTAAATGGTTTAAGTTTTATTTTATTAACATAGTTACATGAATTTGTATTGGATTGTGTTATTTTGGTTACCTTTAATTTCTCTATCAATGCAATCTTAGAAATGGCAAGACCATGCATGTTTGTTCCCATATTTTTATATCCACCATTTTTGCAGCGGATATCTAGAGTCCAGTTCTTTCTCTCTTTTTTTTTTTAACAAAAAGGAGGTTTATTTCGGACGGAATTTTCGTGGAAAGTAATTCTGTCGGAAATAAGAAGTAATTGCGACGGACTTAATTCCGACCAACTTAGTTACGACCGAATTAAATAATTATTTATCTGTATAGATCATTAAATAATTATATCTACATGAAAATCCCTGAAGGATATTAAATGTATGAAGCATATAATTCTACATCTCGAAGTATATATTCTATCAAGCTACAAAGATTCTTATATGAGTTAAAGCAATCTAGATGCATATTGTGGTATAATCGCCTGAGTTGATATCTTTTGAAAGAAGGATTTGAGAATAATCCAATTTGTGCATACATTTTTATCAAAAGATCATAATATGGATTTGATATTATTACTGTATTTATTGATGAAAGATCTTGCTCCAGAAGAGTCGACAAAAATAATAAATTTGAGATGAAAAAGTCCTGAAGTAACTTTACATGGATAATGTTAAAGTGCTGATTGTACTCTTTTTTCTTGGCTAAGGTTTTTTCCCACTGGATTTTCTTTTACAAGGTTTTAATGAGGCAATCTCAAGGCACTAGAAGTTATACAAGAATATTGTACTCTTTTCCTTCGCCAAAAATTTTTTCACTGAATTTTTATTTGGTAAGTTTTTTTTTAACAAGGCATATTCTTAGAAAATTGCTATAAAAGAACTCCATCCATTATGTATGAAGACAATGCTGTATGTATAGCTCAATTAAAAGAAGGATACATGACCTTGAAAAGTGTGGTAATATTTGATGTTCAGCAAATTTGCTCAAAAGATAATCTAGCAGATTTGTTCACCAAAGCATTACCAACTGCAACGTTTGAAGGATTGCGTCAAAATATTGGAATGCGACAACTGAAGGACTTAAGGATGTATTCATGAGGGGGAGCTAATACGCGCTGCACTCTTTTTTCCTTAAGTTTTTTTTCCATTAGGTTTTTTCCTGGTAAGGTTTTTAATGAGGCAACTTTCAATGCGTATAGCTATACAATAGACTTTCAAGGGGGAGTGTTATAAAATTATGTATGTCTAGATTCATAATATTATGGATGTCTAGGTACATCTAACTCCCATGACTTTTGAAACTCATGACTCTTGAGTTTTGTAACTTCCTAGGAGTATTGATGTTCTTATTTCTATAAATAAGATTATTGTAAAGTAATTGTTGTAGATATACAAAAATATTATGCAAATATACTCTTTTCTTTAATCATCTTTGATTTTAATTTTAGTTATCTTTTATAACACTTTAAAAGTTGAAGAACATTTTTAAAAAAATTTAAAAAGTTTCAAATTTTGTTTACATGTTCAGCAGCCCACCGGTCTCCCACATCATATATTAGATACATATGTACAGCTTTCCTCGCTTAATATTTTAGAGTTATGGATAAGTATTAAGAAAATAATTATATAATATTAAATTTAATATTAATTGTCGTATATTAAAAAAAGAATGTTATTTATTGGACAAAAAATAATAAAAAAAACTAAAGTTATACTCCCTCCATTCCTAAATAAGTGACCTTTTAGGGAGTTTAAAATTTTCCAATATATTTGACGTAAATAAATTTCTAGGAAATATTAATTATAATTTTTTTCTCTATTACCCTCAAGTATCTTTCTATTCCTTTATCAAGGCAACTTTATACATATTTCTTTAATTAATACAAGGATAATTGTGGTAATTAGTATCAACCTTAATAACATAATTAGAGTAATAAATGACTTTCTTAGATTACTTATTTAGGAATAGAAGAATATTTAATACCTGAAATAATATTAAAAACTAAGCAAATCGACATTCTAATCTCGGGTTAATTAAGTAAATATGGAGTATATAGTCTGTTAAACCCTATTTGAATATTTAATGGTGATACAAGATTCCACGCAAGCTACAGGCCTTGAATTTGGGAAATGGGTTTCTCAAATAAGTGAAATGTAGGACCGTACGTACATTGTTATCCACCTCACATTAGAGAATCTAAGGATTCAATGAATTAGGTTAAAGTCTTTTAATTCATGCTTTTTTTTTAAGTGTATGTCTAAATGCTTTATTCTCAATATTTTTTTAAAGACCAATAGCACTTTAATCTTTCAAATTCAAAATTTTACAAGTGTAATTTATTAATATATTAATTCTCGCAATATAGACCTTCAAGTAATTTTAAGTAAACACTATATACCCTAATTCATAATTAGTAATTATGAAGATTTTTTATTCAGAGATAATGACATGACACAACTCTTTTTTTAAAAATAAATTAGGTCAGGATTTTAGTGTATGATAACTTGGAGGTCCATATCGGAAGGATATATATATATATATTTGGGGCTCAATTATAAAATGGATAAAACTTGGAACGAATAAAGTGCAATTAAACCCTTATTTTTAATGTGAGACATTATTTCTTTTTTACGGAGCTAACGACTCTTGTATTTTTCTTATGGTTTTTGGGGGTGTTTATTGATATTGTGAAAAAATTCATAGTATTTATCATCACATCCTGCCAAAGTGAGGTTGCAAAAACATAAATTAGTAAAGCAAAAAGTAATGAGCTTCATTTTTTTTCTTCTAATTAATTTGTAGAAGAATAAAATTCAAAACAAATTAAATTTATTTTATTTTGATTAATTCAATAATTAACATTCGAAACTACTTACGGAGCATAATTATGTACAAAAATATCATTTTTAATTTTAAATAAGTGCATATTAAAATTTAAATTTAAAATTTCATTAAATTAATTAAAGATGAGACTTATATGAAACGTATAAATTCAAATTCATACTATACTATGTATGTTCCCGATAGGTGGTACATTCCATAAGCAACGTCCATTGCTTAATCTGTCCCCTCCCCCAGCTCTTTCAGCCCAAACTTTGTTATAAACATAAAGTCCATATATAAGACTCAAGTGCCGCTGCTGAAATTGTATAGGGTCCAGTTCTTGAACTATTTTCACTAGCTAGGCCCAACATAAGTTTTCAGAATTCTTGCTCTCATATTTGCTAGTCGCCTTTTTTATTTCTTTTTGTTCTGTTTATATATGATAGATAGTATTTCCTGTGGTCAGTGTTGGGCCGAGGCCCAGCCATCCTTGTTGAGCGGGCTTTCTTAATTACTTGTCTAGTAGTGGGGATGATATAATTTGATATTACTAATACTAGTGGTATATAGACATTATACATAGGGGTGAGCATGGTGCGGTTTGGTGCGGTTTGAAGTCCAAATCGCACTCGAAACCGCTTAGGTGTGGTTTGAAAAATTCAAAACCGCACCCGAAACCGCTTGTGATTGGTGCGGTTCGGTTTTAAAGTGTGCGGTTTCGGTTCCAAAACCAATTGAAACAACAAAAAAGTTTAAGCCTTCAATAAAATTTAACATAAAACTTACATCGAGCAATTAACTTAGTGACAAAGTAGACAATGAGAATTATATCAAGCATGCTTTAAAACTAAAATATGCGCTATATAAAACAACGGAGACTATTCGATAATAAACAAGAATGTTTATCTAGTTCCCCAAAAATTAAAAGTATATACTGAAGATAGAATAATATATATTGCATGGAGGACTAAAAATAATCTATTAGACTATTACAATTATAGCATTGACATTAACCAATGCATCAAGTGCTCGAGCCCCTCAACTATAAGTCTCTCCAATAACGCATCAAATAAATTCAAAATTCTAAAACCTAATTGCTTAATTTTTGACTATAACCTCTAACATTTTCTTTCAATTGGTGAAAAAATGACAATGCAAGACTGGGGTTTTCTCTGAGCGTCTTCAAGTGAAAAGTAACTTTAGAATTTACTAGAGATAATACATACATACACACACATGGTGCGGTTTCGATTTTATGCGGTTTGGTTTTGGCTAGTAACCAAACCGAAACCGTAAATTTGGTTATTCAACCCACCTAAAACCGTCACATACGCCGGAACTGTTGGTGCGGTTTTAATTGGTGCGGTTCGTGCGATTTTTGGTGCGATTTCGGTTCCAATTTGGTTACTTGTTCAGCTCTAATTATACATGTGTATCTATATAATTATCCCCATCTCTATCTCTATCTATCTATATTATCAAACTTCCATGGAGGCTTCCACCACAACTTTAGTGTAATTGAATCACACTTTTTTCTTTTTTTGGTTTACTCTTTGGTCCTTGCAACTTTTAATATATTACTATTTTATCCTTCTAAATGTTAAGTATTGTGTCTTGCTGGTTAATTATTTATTATTTTATTCATTCTCATTATTGAGTTTGTTGATTTTCTGATTAATTGCACAAATTAGAGAGGGATAAATAATTCTGGGATTGAGATTATTTTTAGGTGTACAATGCCCAAACACCATTAGTAGATGAAGAAACCCTAATGTTACGTTTGGATTGAAAGAATGGAATGGAGAGTGGAATGATTCATTCCATTCTTGTTGGAATGAGTTATTCCATACTTTCACTCTCCAAGGAATAAAATTCATAAATTTGGAAGGAATAGTAATGGTTCAATTTATTCCAATCGCAACCAAACATAATTTTTTTTATTATATAGGAATAAGTCATTCTATTCTCACCTTCATTACTACAATTCAAACGTAACATAAATAATTAATTTGATTACGTAGTTGTAAACGTATTTTTTTTTAATGAAAATGAGGGATGAATTTGTAAATAAGTACGTGATGCAAACTTTCAATCTTTGTTCAACATTAATTCAAGGACAAACTTATACACTATGAGGTATTGAAAAAATAAAATTAATGGGGTTATTGTTGTTCCAAATACTTTTAACAAAAGTAATCTGAACTTGAAATCCTATACCCGTTAATTAAAAAGTTTTGGACGAGTAACAGACATTAAAAAATAGTATTCCCTCCGTTACTAAAAGATTATCGTTTTAAAAAAAAATTATTTTAATTTATTTGTTGTTTACAACTTTGTAGGAGAGTAAATTATTTATTTTCTTATATCACCCCTACCTTCTCTCATCTATTCCAAGAAATTCTCTCCCTTGTATTAATAGTTTTCAACTTCCCATAAAAGGGTAGTGATGGAACTTCAAACAAATTTTAATTATTAAATAATAGTATTAAATTACTTTCTTAATCTATGTGCAAAAATCTTAAACAACAATATTTTAGGAACGGAAGTAGTAATTTACTCCCTCCGTTCCTAAAAGATTATTGTTTTAGAAGAAAAAATTTGTTTCAATTTATTTATCGTTTACAACTTTTTAGGATAATAAATTATTTAATTTTCTATATCACTCATACCTTCTCTCATTGTCCTAAAAAATTCTCTCACTTGTATTAATAATTTTCAACTTCCCATAAAGGAGTAGTAATGAAATTTCAAACAAATTTTAATTATTAGTAAATGATAGTATTAAATGACTTTCTTAATTCATATACAAAAATCTTAAACGATAATCTTTTAAGAACAGAAATAGTGTATAGTATTTTATTTAAAAGCAGGGAGTGGTAATTTTTGGTAGTGGTACGAGGAATAGGCTGTAAATGCATCATATTCATTGAAAGTAATGGAAGATGGGCATGCACATTCATTAATTGATTAGAAAATGTAGGAGAAAATTTGGGTTTTGACCGCCTCGTATTCATTACATTTGCATAACTTTTCCAGCCAGCGAGCCATAAACATCATCTATTTCTAGTGACAAGTCTGTTCTATTAATGCTCTTTCCTAGAGTACTTCTCATGACAGACATAAGTTTTTCTTCATCACCCACTTGTTTTTTCCTTTCGAAAAGACATTATATAGCTACTCTCTTTAATTAAATCTGTTTTCTAATTAACATCTCCAAAATTAAGCCACTAAACTCTTAGTCTCTTCTTCATCCTCAAGTGTGGCCTACTCCGAGGAAATCAATGAAGCCCACTTTTTTTCTCTCAATCTTCTTCTCCTCACCATCATTTCCCCCATTCATGTTGATGTAAGAGCAGAGATTATTATTATTGTTATTGTTATTGTTATTGCTGTTATTATCAGAAACCACCTCTGAGTTTGAATCTTCTTCCGAGTGATCCCCCACTCCAGCACCACCTTCTCTCATTTTCACCACATTTCCCTGATCATATGCTGCAGATGATGAACCTACAACAAAAAATTATGTACGTACCCCCAGAACAGAACATAACAAAACATTAATAATAATAAATAATTAAATACCATCAAATAATTAAAAGATGATAAAAGTAGTACCTATGTGTGAGGCAAAGAAGGGGCGGTGGTGGTGCTGGACACTAGGACTAAACCTAGAGAGAAGAGCAGGGTGCACTACTCTGGTTGAACGACTTGTAGGATTATTCAGCTGAGACAGATCAGTGCAAGTTGATATTCCAGAACCAGAATTTTCATCATCATTTTTATTATAAATAAAATTATTAGTAGAGATATTAGTAGTAGTAGTAGTAGTAGTAGTAGTCTGAGTGCATGAATTATTATTATTATTAGCAGCAGCAGCAGCAGCAGCAAAAATAACAGATGAAGAGTGTGGTTTCCTCCTCCTGTAAACAGAGTTTCCTTCTCTGTATTTTCTTGCCATAACAACATGCCAATGGTTCTTCACTGAATTATCAGTCCTCCCAGGGAAGACCCTAGCGATGGTGGCCCACTTGTTGCCGTACATTCTGTGTGCAGCTAACAGTCTTTCCTCTTCCTCTGCGTTGAATGCCCTCCTGTTTATCCGAGGATCTAGCTGGTTAAACCACCGAAGTCTACAACTTTTCCCTACAACAATTAAATCCAAAAAAAAAAGTTACAATATATATATATATATATATATATATATATATATATATATATATATATATTAGTTAGTGACATTCAAAAATCACTTCTTGGATTCCCTTCCCAATCTTATATATGTATATGGGGTTTTACTTATATTCAACAGATTATAATTAGAGAAAAAATATGTATGCATGTATGTATGTATACCTGATCTTCCTTGGAGTTTTGCAGCAATGACGTTCCAGTTTTGAGGACCAAAATGGGCGACTAGGTCTCTGAGCTTGGCATCTTCATGAGGCCTCCAATGACCTCTGGCAAACAGCCTAGCTTGGTTCCCATTTCTTCCCAAATCAGCCTCACCCACCTGATCTTCATCATCATCATCATCTTCTTTCAGAATAATCCCTCTACTTTCTCCTTGATCCGGCACCTGAGAACTCTTTACAAACACATCTATACTTCCCAAAAAGTTCAAGGAGAGAGAAAGTTGAGGGCCGAGAGGATGAGGAGCTTCAGAGTTCAAATCTATACACCCATTTTGCAGACTCATTTTAACTAACTGAATAATAAACAACCCGGAAAAAGAGGAGAGAGAAAATAGAAAAATAAAAAAACCAAGAAGAATCAAAAGGGGGGATCTTCCATTAATCAGTACGATACAATGCCACAAATTCAAAAAGATGAGAAAAACAGAGGAGATCTTTGGGATTGAAATTTTTTAAGTAAAACAGAAACCTCTTCTTACAAAAAGATGTGGTCTGGACAATTTGCACATCAGAAAGGAAATATTATTGCAAAGAAATGGAATTTGAAATGGTGAATGTATATATGTTACTCCATGGAAGAAAAAGAGAGGAAGTATAGAAAAGAAAGCAAAAAAGAAGAAATGAGAAAAGAAGATACGAACCCACACGATTCTCTCGCTCCCTCCTCAACTTTCTCTCCCTAAAAGAAAATGAGGCCACAGACAGACAGTAAGACAGAGAGGGTGCTTATTTTGAGACTCATCGTCTCTTTATATAGGAGTACGTCTCATCTTTTCTCTCTCCAAACACAAAGTGCGTGCGTGCGTGCGTGTATGTAACCGCTCGTGTGGGTTGTCACCGTGCGGGAAATGCACTGATATTGTGTTTATAAGTTTTTTTTTATAAGGAAAGGCAATGAAAAGTAATTTTAAAAATTTTAAATTTTATGTTTATGTATTTTTTTAGGTTTGAAGACATTTGAAGGTAAAATTAATTTTATTTTTAATTTAAATGGACCAATATCTACTTCTCTTTCTCTCTCTTCCTCGGGCTTTGTGAAAATCCGAATCTGTTTGTCTTTTTCACAACTTTTTAATTAATTGCGTTATTTTTAAATTAAAAATATTCAAAATTTATACCCCACGCCACCAGCTGTACTCTCCATTATCCAACCTTGTAACGGAAATTGAAAATCCTATACTATACGACAATAGTTTGTTAGACCACAGTAAATACAGATATTTCTTGATAGAAAAAGTCTGGAGGGACCGAGGGTGCCGACCGGTCCAATTTTTATTTTTATTTTTTAAAAAAAAATTTAAATAATTTATAAAATTTATTAGAACTGAAAATTTTACAGAAAAAAATATTTTAGATGTCATTTGGATATATGTGTATAGGCATATTTTTTACATGTATCCAAATGATATTCAAAACACTTTTTTCTGTAAAAATTTCAGTTCCAATAAATCTTATAAATTATTTGGGAGACATTTAAAAAAAAAAAAAATTGGACCGGTCGCCAAGTCCGGTCGCCCCAGAATCACTCTTCTTGATATAAGAATTTTTTTAAGGGGAGAATTTTTAATTAATTTTTTTTGTTACAGTTAAATAAATTTTTTTTAACTAATCATAATAATATTTATAAATTACAATAAATATTCATAATCTAAACTAAAAAGAGAATTTCGAAATAAAAAATATTTAGATACAATTTAAAATTTTACTTCGGTTACTTGTCATATATAGTTCAATTTTAATGATTTCTCAAATGCTTAAAACCTCAAACCAAATTTGCTTTCGATATATATTCAAACAAAATCATGAATTAATTTCAAAGTATAAACTAGTTTTGGTATCTTTTTATAAGTTTCAAATAAACCTTAAAGATATCTCTTTTTTTATTATTCCATTTTGTGGGGTTTGTTTATGATAATTATTTTATTTGTCCTAAAAAAAGTAAAAATGAGAATAATAGTAAATCAGTACTATTATTAGTCTGCCCCCCCCCCTTGACTTTATGCTGCCCTTGCAACGGAAGTGGTTAGTATGAAGTTTATTTTGGGGTAAGTTGGTCAATTGACCAATAGAATACTGACATGCAGGCGAGGTTGTATGTGTGTCAGTATTCTATTGGCTAATTGACCAACTTACCAAAAAAATAACTTCATACTAACCGGATCCCCTTGCAACAGATCCGCCCCTGCGTACAATTAATTAACTTTACCACCTTAAGTTTATCCTTCTTTTTTTCTTAATACGATTATAAAAATATTATTAACTTTTGAAAATTAATTTAAAATTATTAAAAATTATGAAATAATATTACTAATTCTTTTTATATAATTTATAATATTTATTATTATATTGACTAACATTAAATAAATTTATGTTAATTTTAAATTTAAAAATATATAAAGTTCACGTCAAGAAGTTCATAATATTCTTATATTTTGGAATGGAGGTAGTACTATTGTTTTATGAAGTCCTGTTATATATTGTTAAAAAGTTTTTAGCCAAATTATGATTGCGATTGCGACATATGTGCATACATACGATAGGTAGAAATTGATCGAAATCTAATTTTGTCAAATATTTATCGACATGTATATCATTTTTTTTATTTAAAAAAAAATCCTAGCTTCGTTGTAAGACCCCAACTTTTATAAATAAAGATGAATTTTCTATAAATATCATTTTTGAATATTATGAAGTTAATTTGATATAATGTTATAGTTGTGGGTAATATTTATAAATTTTACAAAGTAAGCAAGTTGTTATAAAATATTCGTTTGGTCGGGGAATATTCTTTTTGTCGGGGAATATTCGTACGACGGCACAATCATTGGTGGACCCCACAACGGAATTATTGTCGGATTGAGAAAACGACAAAATTATCTTTCTATAAAAATAACAGCTGAGGTATTACGTTAAAATCGTTAAAACTGTTGAACTACTTGGTAGTAAAAGTACAGTAATACGCGTGGTTGCATAGTAGCACACGGTATTGATTATTGATGCTTACGTGAGAAGTCACTCAGCTATACTCAATTATTGCTACAGTAATTGCTGCATCATATCTCTTAAATTATTGTCATAGTATCATCTGTATAATATGTTATATTATTGAGACGTTGTGGTAAGTTTGGTTATTTTATGGGGGGTCATATGTCATCATCTAAGAGTCTCTTCGTCAATAGTAATTACCGTCGTCAATAGTAATTACCGTCGTCAATAGTATTTACCTTGGTCAATAGTAATTACCTTCGTCAATAGTATTTACCTTGGTCAATAGTAATTACCTTCGTCAATAGTATTTACCTTGGTCAATAGTATTTACCTTGGTCAATAGTAATTACCTTCGTCAATAGTATTTACCTTGGTCAATAGTAATTACTTTCGTCAATAGTAGTTGTCCCTTCAATATTACCAAGAGTCATTTGACCCTTCGTTAAGACCAAGAGTCATTTGACCCTTCGTTAAGACCAAGAGCCACCCTCAGTTTTTCTATAAATAGAGGCCTAGGGCTTCATTATTTTTCACGAATTCATTCAAGCTATAGAGAGAGAAAGTATAGAGAGAATAAGAGAGAGAGAGACTAAAAGTATTCTGCTACATCACTTTTCCAATATCCAGTTCTTTTAAGGTAGGGAATATTATTTCTTTTATATTCATGAAGAGAACTTCTGTTATTCCATTCGTTATTATTCTGTTGGAATAACCAGTATACGCGGTCTACCCTATACTTGGTGACATTCTTCTATTATTCTGTTGGAACATCCTGTCTGTGTGTTTTACACCGGACCTGGTTCCATTATTTATTATTCTGTCGGAATATCTTGTCTGTGCGTTTACGCCGGACCTGGTTCCATTATTTATTATTCTGTTGGAATAACCTGTCTGTGCGGTCTATCGCATGCATGGTGATTTCTTTTGTTATTCCATTCTTTATTATACTCAGTTGGTTAAGTTTTGACTTCTATACTCCATGAAATTTGTGGAATATCCTTGATAGTTGCGTTTCATCCAGTATCTTTTCAAGAAAATATTCTTCTAAGCATTCTTGAATTTTACTCCAAAATGCAGTATCATGTTGACAATTTGGACGTTGTTAATTCCTGGATAAATTAATTCTTGAACTTGTTTTATTGAATTCTTATATCATTGTCATCATCCTCATGTTTATAAAATGTTGAAAGTCATCTGTGGCCTGTAGTGCATAGATGGACTTGGTATGATTATGACCAGGGATTATTCGGTATAATCATGACCGTAATGTTACAAATGATGTGGTAAAAGTCCTCATTGGCCCGTAGTGCATTGATGGACAGTTGTTGGCATGATCATGACCATTAATGAATACACGAATATCCTTGGTCGTAGTGCAGGGGTGATTCGATGATGTGGATTATTTTATTAAGCTGAGTCTCAGCGATCACAGTGTTGAAAAACTTTTTAAATCATAAAAGATAGTAGAGTTTATTTTCTACTTGACTATTTTAATGGATTGCTTGTTCCGCTACAGTTAAACTTGATGTCTATTATATTTTATCAGTTTAACATTGTTGAAGGCTAATGATAATTTATTCTGCATTATCTTAGTCATAATATTTCTTACTGGGCTAGTTGAGCTCACCCTTTCTTTCACTGTTCTCTTCAGGAAATGAGAACGTAGCTGGGACATTTTTCAACATAAACAAGTGGTTATAAAATAATCATTGTTGTCGGGGAATATTCGTTGGTCGTGGAATATTCTTTCTGTCGGAGAATATTCGTACGACGGCGCAGCTATTTGTGGGCCCCATAACGAATAACTGTCGGATGAAGATAACGACAAATTTGAGTTTTTATAAATAACGGCGTAATTGTTACCGTTAATACTGTTGAAATACCCGGTGGTTAAAATACAGTAATACGCGTTATTGCACAGTAGCACACGATATTGCACAATATTTTTGAAATTATTGATTCTTACGTAAGAAGGCACTACTCAATAATTGTTACAGTAATTACTGTTCAATATTTTATTTTATTGATTCAATAATTGTTGCGTTGATATTTTATATTATTGTTGTTTCAATAATTGTTGCTGCACAGTATTTTCCTTTATCAGATCAATAATTCATATTATTTGAATAATATTATTAGATAACATTATTGTCAATGTCTAGAAAGTTCTGTCTAAGGAGAGGTTTGGTCATCTAATTGCGCGCCAGTAAGGAGAAATTCTTATTGGAAAGCCCCCTCTATCCTGGGAACGGCCTGGTTGTCATAAATGTGATTCTGTAATATTATTTGTGAATAATTAATTATTGATTCATATGATAAGAAAATATTTATTTTATGTGGATATAAATGAGGGATATATTTTTGTGGTTAAAAAATGAAGGAGTTAATGTTGAGATTTTTATTCGTATTTTTGTCGGAATGTAAGTATTAAAAATCAGGATTTTTGAGATATTTTGCGAGGGTTATAATTTTTAATCCGACCGTTGGATCGTGGTAATTTTTGGATATGTTATACATATATAAGTTGAGTATATGCCCACAAATTTTGAACCGTTAAAAATGAACGTATGATTTATTATGAATTTTACGAGATGACTGGTTCAGAAATTGTTGAATTTTCGGAGTTTATCATTTTGGTAGAAAATTCTAGAATTGGTGGGCCTCACTTGTGGTTGGTGAAGAAATATGCTGAATTATATTTCAAATGTGGTGGGTGGGAATAGTAGCAGGTAAAGCCATCAGGTTGCAGGTCAAACCTACCAAAATTTTCCTATAAATAGAGGGCTAAGTTAGAATTAAAAATCACACCAGAAACATAAGTTTTCTCTCTTTCTCTCTCTAGATTATTGAGTGTATTTTGTGAGTATTTAGATACTCTGTGAGTTTCTATTCATCAGTGCAAGTTTCCTTCAGCCTTATACCGATCAGAAGTACTGCTCTTTTGAGGTAAGGGATAGTAAGAGATTTTAAGGGTTGTTATGTTTTTCAGTTTCGTAATTTTTCTGAACTTCAAAAATTCTGGAAAAATTTGAAATGATATTTTGATGAGTTTTATTGATTGTGTCCAAAAATGGTGATTTTTGGATGTATAGATTGAGAGTTATGAATTTTATGAGAAAAGACTATTTTAAAAGTAACTGCTTATAATTTCTTGTGGTTAACTCTAAAATTGATGAAATTTTTATTGGGAGTACATGTATATGATGGAAGTATACTCTGTTAATTTCAGAATTTTTGGACAAAAGTATAATTTTTGATAAATGTCTAAATATTCGGCTGTTTTGACCATATGAAAAATAGTAAATGACTTTTAAAAATTCTGAGAAAAATATATGTTCAATATGGGACTATATTCTGATAAATTTCAGAAAAGAAATATTTTTGGAACTGATTTGGTATTTTTCATGAAAATGGACAAGTTATGAGAAAATAAATTAAATATGTTATGTGCAGTAAGAAAATTAGAAAATAGGATTTTATGGCTTGAGAATCCTATATGAGGTATATGCAGATTTTTGATGAGGGTTTTGGCTATTGATGATGAAATCTTAAGAGTTGACATTTTATGATGATTAAAAGCATTAATTAGTAAAGTGTAAACAATTTAAATAAATTGTTTATAAGCTTAAGAAATGTTATTCTTTCAATATCATTATACCGAAATATTGGTATAGATTTTATTGTGGAATTTCTACCTTTTTGAGTCGAGGTTACTATTCACGAGTTACTATTCACGAGTTACTATTCACGACAAAATTGATTTCTTTTTCTAACCAAATTATAGTTGATTTATGCATATTACTCTTGAGATTAAATCTATATGTTGATTATATTGATTTTATTATCATATATAACATTTTTATAACCCTAATGATGATATTTCTCTTTGACTTGAGTGTAAAGATGGGTAGATTTTTGGTATGATCATGACTATGGGTTCTCTTTGGCCAGTAGTGCAAAGTTGAATTGTTGACTGGTATGATCATGACCATTGAATTTATAATTGAATATCTTTAGCTTAAGTGCAAAGGTGAAATGATCAACATGGTTATAATTATTGTTTATATAAATTCTTAAATGATTATATATTCTTTGAGGTATTAATATATTTGGCATGTAGTGTAAATATGAATTGTTGAGGAATATCTTTGGCCTGTAGTGCAAAGATGAATTGTAGATGAATATCTTTGGCCTGTAGTGCAAAGATGGTCTGTTGATGAATATCTTTGGCCCGTAGTGCAAAGATGACATGTTGTTGAATATCTTTGGCCAGTAATGCAAAGATGAACTGTTGACGAATATCTTTGGCCTGTAGTGCAAAGATGACTTGTTGATGAATATCTTTGTCCCGTAGTGCAAAGATGAAGTTATTAGTATGATTATGAACAGGAACTGTGATTTGGTATAACCATGATGTTTGATGTTTCAGGTGATGAAAATTATCTTCGTCCTAGATGAGAAGAGGAATTTAGAACTACAGTTATGATTATGAGTTATTCATATGATTGTGGACCAGAATTATTGATTGATGTTACAGGGATAAAACATTGTTGGTGGATTTTTAACATGGAGAAAATAATAGACTTTATAGTCTATTTGACTCTTCTAATGGATTGCTCGTTCCGCTGCAACTATGGTTGAAATTTTTATCATTTACCATATATTCTAAATCTCTGATTTATTATTGATGAAGGCTATTGATAATTTAATTATCTTTAGTCATGATATTCTTTACTGAGCTAGTTGTGCTCACCCTTTTGCTTCACAATTCCTTTCAGGTAATAAGAGTGTAGCTGGGTCGAGCGGGGGTAACAAGGGAATAGAACGGTGGTCATCATTTAGTAGTTATATTTGGTGAATCCAATAGGGTAAGGTGTACCCAACGTTGGAAGGGTGGTTTTCCACTATCATACAAGATGTCTAACGACATACAACCTCGTGTCATCATAAGACAGGGATGTGCTCATCCACTTGCTGAGTATATATACGAGCACTACCTATATAATCTTGGTGTTTGTTTAAAGTATAATTCTCAATTAGAGACAGTGGAGATAATGATAAGTCAAGAGAAGACTCACCATTGGGAAGAATATGATAGTAATCTTCTCGTTTTTCTTTGGGGTCTATTGGGTCAACCAAGAATAATTCTGTGGCCATATGATATCTATCATAACCTAGACGCATGGCCTCCCATGTACGAAGGTTTCCTTGAGCACTTCCCAAAGATTCTAATTTCTAAAACAATTTTTGACTATACCTTTATGTAAGGTGTCATTGTGAGGTGATGTCCACGGTTGGAACATGAGTCACATTTGGTATATATTTGTATCCAAACTCACAGCATATGTGTTGTTGTATTTTGCATGACAATTGTTGTAATAAAGTTATAGCTGTTTTCTGTACCATGTATTTGGCGACTCAGAATAGGTTGGATGGAATGGACCTATTTTGGGGTCGTTACATTTGGTATCAGAGCTATAAGTAAAGAGCCCCGAGCCTCTCGCTGGTGACTTCCTGTTGATGGGGGATGCACCGAAGCCAGACTCTCCGTAGGGGACGCCGTTCTGCGGTGGCAAACTGATAGGTATCAATGTAAGGTGCTGACACAGGTTGGTGTCCAGAGTTACATTTGGTATCAGAGCTTAGGGATATGATCTCTGGCGGAGATCGGGGAATACAACTAGGAGGGTAGAGATGAGTAAATCCTTCGCTAGTATGTCCTACCTAAGCTTATTTGTTGGTCAGTCATAATATCGAGATATTATGTGATATGTTAATTTGTTCAATTAACCCTTGTTTTGAAGCTGTATTCTAGAATGATATCTGATATACAGGAGATGAGCAATGGAGAAATCATGATGACAGGAAAGATGGAATCTGAAATGAAAGCAAGGTATTCTCAACTCTTTGAAATACCAGGTACGTAAATTTCGGGGACGAAATTTCATAAGGAGGGGAGATTGTAAGACCCCGAATTTTATGAAATAAAAGTATTCAATTTTTCTTATAATTACAATTCAGTAAATGGTTAAATTGATAAAAAGTTAAAGTTATGGGTGAAATGTGAAAATTTTTCAACATAAACAAGTGGTTATAAAATAATCATTGTTGTCGGGGAATATTCGTTGGTCGTGGAATATTCTTTCTGTCGGAGAATATTCGTACGACGGCGCAGCTATTTGTGGGCCCCATAACGAATAACTGTCGGATGAAGATAACGACAAATTTGAGTTTTTATAAATAACGGCGTAATTGTTACCGTTAATACTGTTGAAATACCCGGTGGTTAAAATACAGTAATACGCGTTATTGCACAGTAGCACACGGTATTGCACAGTATTTTTGAAATTATTGATTCTTACGTAAGAAGGCACTACTCAATAATTGTTACAGTAATTACTGTTCAATATTTTATTTTATTGATTCAATAATTGTTGCGTTGATATTTTATATTATTGTTGTTTCAATAATTGTTGATGCACAGTATTTTCCTTTATCAGATCAATAATTCATATTATTTGAATAATATTATTAGATAACATTATTGTCAATGTCTAGAAAGTTCTGTCTAAGGAGAGGTTTGGTCATCTAATTGCGCGCCAGTAAGGAGAAATTCTTATTGGAAAGCCCCCTCTTTCCTGGGAACGGCCTGTTTGTCATAAATGTGATTCTGTAATATTATTTGTGAATAATTAATTATTGATTCATATGATAAGAAAATATTTATTTTATGTGGATATAAATGAGAGATATATTTTTGTGGTTAAAAAATGAAGGAGTTAATGTTGAGATTTTTATCCGTATTTTTGTCGGAATGTAAGTATTAAAAATCAGGATTTTTGAGATATTTTGCGAGGGTTATAATTTTTAATCCGACCGTTGGATCGTGGTAATTTTTGGATATGTTATACATATATAAGTTGAGTATATGCCCACAAATTTTGAACCGTTAAAAATGAACGTATGATTTATTATGAATTTTACGAGATGACTGGTTCAGAAATTGTTGAATTTTCGGAGTTTATCATTTTGGTAGAAAATTCTAGAATTGGTGGGCCTCACTTGTGGTTGGTGAAGAAATATGCTGAATTATATTTCAAATGTGGTGGGTGGGAATAGTAGCAGGTAAAGCCATCAGGTTGCAGGTCAAACCTACCAAAATTTTCCTATAAATAGAGGGCTAAGTTAGAATTGAAAATCACACCAGAAACATAAGTTTTCTCTCTTTCTCTCTCTAGATTATTGAGTGTATTTTGTGAGTATTTAGATACTCTGTGAGTTTCTATTCATCAGTGCAAGTTTCCTTCAGCCTTATACCGATCAGAAGTACTGCTCTTTTGAGGTAAGGGATAGTAAGGGATTTTAAGGGTTGTTATATTTTTCAGTTTCGTAATTTTTCTGAACTTCAAAAATTCTGGAAAAATTTGAAATGATATTTTGATGAGTTTTATTGATTGTGTCCAAAAATGGTGATTTTTGGACGTATAGATTGAGAGTTATGAATTTTATGAGAAAAGACTATTTTAAAAGTAACTGCTTATAATTTCTTGTGGTTAACTCCAAAATTGATGAAATTTTTATTGGGAGTACATGTATATGATGGAAGTATACTCTGTTAATTTCAAAATTTTTGGACAAAAGTATAATTTTTGATAAATGTCTAAATATTCGGCTGTTTTGACCATATGAAAAATAGTAAATGACTTTTAAAAATTCTGAGAAAAATATATGTTCAATATGGGACTATATTCTGATAAATTCCAGAAAAGAAATATTTTTGGAACTGATTTGGTATTTTTCATGAAAATGGACAAGTTATGAGAAAATAAATTAAATATGTTATGTGAAGTAAGAAAATTAGAAAATAGGATTTTATGGCTTGAGAATCCTATATGAGGTATATGCAGATTTTTGATGAGGGTTTTGGCTATTGATGATGAAATCTTAAGAGTTGACATTTTATGATGATTAAAAGCATTAATTAGTAAAGTGTAAACAATTTAAATAAATTGTTTATAAGCTTAAGAAATGTTATTCTTTCAATATCATTATACCGAAATATTGGTATAGATTTTATTGTGGAATTTCTACCTTTTTGAGTCGAGGTTACTATTCACGAGTTACTATTCACGAGTTACTATTCACGACAAAATTGATTTCTTTTTCTAACCAAATTATAGTTGATTTATGCATATTACTCTTGAGATTAAATCTATATGTTGATTATATTGATTTTATTATCATATATAACATTTTTATAACCCTAATGATGATATTTCTCTTTGACTTGAGTGTAAAGATGGGTAGATTTTTGGTATGATCATGACTATGGGTTCTCTTTGGCCAGTAGTGCAAAGTTGAATTGTTGACTGGTATGATCATGACCATTGAATTTATAATTGAATATCTTTAGCTTAAGTGCAAAGGTGAAATGATCAACATGGTTATAATTATTGTTTATATAAATTCTTAAATGATTATATATTCTTTGAGGTATTAATATATTTGGCATGTAGTGTAAATATGAATTGTTGAGGAATATCTTTGGCCTGTAGTGCAAAGATGAATTGTAGATGAATATCTTTGGCCTGTAGTGCAAAGATGGTCTGTTGATGAATATCTTTGGCCCGTAGTGCAAAGATGACATGTTGTTGAATATCTTTGGCCAGTAATGCAAAGATGAACTGTTGACGAATATCTTTGGCCTGTAGTGCAAAGATGACTTGTTGATGAATATCTTTGTCCCGTAGTGCAAAGATGAAGTTATTAGTATGATTATGAACAGGAACTGTGATTTGGTATAACCATGATGTTTGATGTTTCAGGTGATGAAAATTATCTTCGTCCTAGATGAGAAGAGGAATTTAGAACTACAGTTATGATTATGAGTTATTCATATGATTGTGGACCAGAATTATTGATTGATGTTACAGGGATAAAACATTGTTGGTGGATTTTTAACATGGAGAAAATAATAGACTTTATAGTCTATTTGACTCTTCTAATGGATTGCTCGTTCCGCTGCAACTATGGTTGAAATTTTTATCATTTACCATATATTCTAAATCTCTGATTTATTATTGATGAAGGCTATTGATAATTTAATTATCTTTAGTCATGATATTCTTTACTGAGCTAGTTGTGCTCACCCTTTTGCTTCACAATTCCTTTCAGGTAATAAGAGTGTAGCTGGGTCGAGCGGGGGTAACAAGGGAATAGAACGGTGGTCATCATTTAGTAGTTATATTTGGTGAATCCAATAGGGTAAGGTGTACCCAACGTTGGAAGGGTGGTTTGCCACTATCATACAAGATGTCTAACGACATACAACCTCGTGTCATCATAAGACAGGGATGTGCTTGTAAGACCCCAATTTTTATAAATAAAGATGAATTTTCTATAAATATCATTTTTAAATATTATGGAGTTAATTTGATATAATGTTATAGTTGTGGGTAATATTTATAAATTTTACAAAGTAAGCAAGTTGTTATAAAATATTCGTTTGGTCGGGGAATATTCTTTTTGTCGGGGAATATTCGTACGACGGCACAATCATTGGTGGACCCCACAATGGAATTATTGTCGGATTGAGAAAACGACAAAATTATCTTTCTATAAAAATAACAGCTGAGGTATTACGTTAAAATCGTTAAAACTGTTGAACTACTTGGTAGTAAAAGTACAGTAATACGCGTGGTTGCATAGTAGCACACGGTATTGATTATTGATGCTTACGTGAGAAGTCACTCAGCTATACTCAATTATTGCTACAGTAATTGCTGCATCATATCTCTTAAATTATTGTCATAGTATCATCTGTATAATATGTTATATTATTAAATCAATAATTGAGACGTTGTGGTAAGTTTGGTTATTTTATAGGGGGCCATATGTCATCATCTAAGAGTCTCTTCGTCAATAGTAATTACCATCGTCAATAGTAATTACCTTCGTCAATAGTATTTACCTTGGTCAATAGTAATTACCTTCGTCAATAGTATTTACCTTGGTCAATAGTAATTACCTTCGTCAATAGTATTTACCTTGGTCAATAGTAATTACTTTCGTCAATAGTAGTTGTCCCTTCAATATTACCAAGAGTCATTGACCCTTCGTTAAGACCAAGAGTCATTTGACCCTTCGTTAAGACCAAGAGCCACCCTCAGTTTTTCTATAAATAGAGGCCTAGGGCTTCATTATTTTTCACGAATTCATTCAAGCTATAGAGAGAGAAAGTATAGAGAGAATAAGAGAGAGAGAATAAAAGTATTCTGCTACATCACTTTTCCAATATCCAGTTCTTTTAAGGTAGGGAATATTATTTCTTTTATATTCATGAAGAGAACTTCTGTTATTCCATTTGTTATTATTCTGTTGGAATAACCAGTATACGCGGTCTACCCTATACTTGGTGACATTCTTCTATTATTCTGTTGGAACATCCTGTCTGTGTGTTTTACACCGGACCTGGTTCCGTTTATTATTCTGTTGGAACATCCTGTCTGTGTGTTTTACACCGGACCTGGTTCCGTTTTATTATTATTCTGTTGGAATATCCTGTATGTGTGTTTTACACCGGACCTGGTTCCATTATTTATTATTCTGTCGGAATATCCTGTCTGTGCGTTTACGCCGGACCTGGTTCCATTATTTATTATTCTATTGGAATAACCTGTCTGTGCGGTCTATCGCATGCATGGTGATTTCTTTTGTTATTCCATTCTTTATTGTACTCAATTGGTTAAGTTTTGACTTCTATACTCCATGAAATTTGTGGAATATCCTTGATAGTTGCGTTTCATCCAGTATCTTTTCAAGAAAATATTCTTCTAAGCATTCTTGAATTTTACTCCACAATGCAGTATCATGTTGACAATTTGGACGTTGTTAATTCCTGGATAAATTAATTCTTGAACTTGTTTTATTGAATTCTTATATCATTGTCATCATCCTCATGTTTATAAAATGTTGAAAGTCATCTGTGGCATGTATTGCATAGATGGACTTGGTATGATTATGACCAGGGATTATTCGGTATAATCATGACCGTAATGTTACAAATGATGTGGTAAAAGTCCTCATTGGCCCGTAGTGCATTGATGGACAGTTGTTGGCATGATCATGACCATTAATGAATATACGAATATCCTTGGCCGTAGTGCAGGGGTGATTCGATGATGTGGATTATTTTATTAAGCTGAGTCTCAGCGATCACAGTGTTGAAAAACTTTTTAAATCATAAAAGATAGTAGAGTTTATTTTCTACTTGACTCTTTTAATGGATTGCTTGTTCCGCTACAGTTAAACTTGATGTCTATTATATTTTATCAGTTTAACATTGTTGAAGGCTAATGATAATTTATTCTGCATTATCTTAGTCATAATATTTCTTACTGGGCTAGTTGAGCTCACCCTTTCTTTCACTGTTCTCTTCAGGAAATGAGAACGTAGCTGGGACAAGTCGGGGTACGGAGTGATGGTCCGAATGATAGTATTAGTTAGTAGTCCTCACTATTCTATGTAATGGTGTGTTAATAAATGTAATGAGGACTCCTTTTGAGTATGAATACTCTCTAGAAGATAATATTTGTATTCAAACTCACAGTTTATGTTTTGTCGTATTGTACACGACAGTTGTATTATTAAGTTGTATTTGTATTCTGTACTATGTATCTGACGACTCAAGATGGGTGATGTATACCTAATTTTGGGGGCGTCACAGTTGGTATCAGAGCTTAGGGATATGATCCCTGGCTAAGATGTGAGAATAGAACTAGGAGAGGAGAGACGGGGAATTCCTTCGCTAGTATGACATACCTAAGTTTATTTGCATGGTATTTAATTGGTCGGTCATAATATAAGGATAATATATGAAATATCAATTAATTTTTATTTTGTGGCAGTATCTGAAAATGGCATCTGAGAACGTTGAGAATAGCAATGGAGCACAGACGACTGTTGATTCACCACATATCAATAATCAGGATAATGTGCATCAGGAAGGTGTCAATCCTCATGCAAATAACAACACTGACCAAATGATGAATGATCAAATGTTCAGAGGCTTTATGCAATTCATGCAACAACAGGTGAAAGCGGCTCCTGTCCACAACGTAGGTGGAAATACTGGAAACTCTCTGGCGGTCACCGCTAAACAGTTTAAGGAGCTGGGACCACCGGAGTTTAAGGGAGAACCAAAACCACTTGTAGCTGAAACATGGATAAAGCAGATCACCAAGATATTTGATGTCTTGGGTTGCTCCGAGGAGCAAAAGGTTCCCTTTGCCGCCTTTATGTTGCGAGGAGAGGCAAATTACTGGTGGGAATCGATAAAGCGTACTCAACCTGCCGCACTGAAGATGTCTTGGGAGAAGTTTCAAGATCTGTTTAACGACAAATACTTTCCCGAGAGTATTCGTCACATGAAGGAGGTGGAGTTCATCAAATTGGAGCAGAATAATATGACCGTGTCGCAGTACGAGGCAAAATTTGCTGAGTTATCCCGGTTTGCGTCCCACCTGGTGGATAATGAAGAAAGAATGACGCGGATGTTTTTAAGAGGTTTGAAGCCGGAGATACGTCAACATCTTGTTTCTCATAAACTGTGTTTGTATTCAGATGTTGTAAATAGGGCTCAGTTGGTGGAGCGCGATAACGAGATAACGCAACCAAAAGAGAGCAGCCGGCAAAATGATAATACCAGTGAGAGCAGTCATCGAAGCGGTGACAACAAGCGTGGAGGGAATCAACAGGCCAGAAATGGTAACCACTTCGGTGGTAATCAGGGCCAAAACAATAAGAATGGACATTTTAAGAAGAGGAGATTCAACAATGATGGAAAGATGTCAGCACCAGCACCTGTCGTTAAGGAAGGAGAACGACCACCTATCATATGTTTCAAATGCGGAGGGGAGGGGCACATCAGTCCAAACTGCGCGATGCCGTCCAAAGCATGTTATAATTGTGGAAGAGAAGGTCATTTAGCCCGATTTTGTCGTTTACCGAAGACAAATTCAGCTAGGATGGAGGCACCAAAGGCCGTCCCAGAAAAGTCAAAACCAGTTGTGCAAGGGAGAGCGTTTGTTGTGACCTCCCAGAACGCAAGGAACCCGAATGAGGTCATCACGGGTAAGCTTATCATAAACTCTAACGAAGTCTATACTTTATTTGATACCGGTTCAACCCATTCTTTTATTTCTCCTACTTGCGCTCATCGATTAAATTTGATTCCGGAGAAATTAGACTTTGACTTAGCAGTTGAAACTCCATTGGGAGAAACCTTCATTACATCCACGGTTTATAAGTCTTGTTTGGTTCAAGTTGGTACCCACACATTACCTGTCGATCTTATTTCATTAAAAATACTTGCATTTGACGTGATTCTAGGGATTGATTGGTTAACTACTCATCATGCAAAAATTGATTGTTTTCGTAAGGTTGTTAGCTTTCATATTCCTAATCGACCTATTATGCGAATTCAAGCAACCAAACCATTAAAATCAATCGCTGTCATCTCAAGCCATAAAGCTATTCGTTTATTGAAAAACGGATGTCAAGCTTTCTTAGCTCATGTCACAGATCTAAACAAAAATACGTCAGTTTTGAATGATATTTCTATTGTTAATAAATTCCCTGACGTATTCCCTGAAGAACTTCCTGGCCTACCCCCAGAGCGTGAAATTGAATTTTGTATCGATCTTGAACCCGGTACAAAACCCATTTCCAAAGCCCCATATCGAATGGCTCCTATTGAACTTCAGGAGTTAAAGATCCAACTGCAGGAATTGTTAGACATTGGCTTTATTCGTCCTAGTACTTCTCCTTGGGGAGCTCCTGTTCTATTCGTGAAGAAGAAAGATGGAAGTATGCGACTTTGTATTGATTATCGGGAGTTGAATCATGTCACCATCAAAAACAGGTACCCATTGCCACGTATTGATGACCTGTTTGACCAGTTGCAAGGAGCACAATTCTTTTCAAAGATCGATCTTCGTTCTGGATATCATCAGCTGAAGGTTAGAACTGAGGATATTCCAAAGACGGCTTTTAGAACTCGGTACGGGCATTATGAATTCCTAGTCATGTCCTTTGGATTGACTAATGCTCCTGCTGCCTTCATGGATATGATGAACCGGGTATTCAAGGAATATTTGGATCATTTTGTGGTCGTCTTTATTGATGACATCCTTATTTATTCCAAAAGCCGTGAAGATCATGAGCAACACTTGAGGCTGGTACTCCAAAAGCTTCGTGAATACAAGCTTTATGCCAAGTTGAAGAAATGCGAGTTCTGGCTGGAGGAGGTAGCATTCCTTGGGCACGTAGTATCAAGTCGTGGAATATCGGTTGACCCGGCAAAGATTGAAGCTATTCAAAGCTGGGAGCAACCTAAATCAGTGACCGAGGTACGTAGCTTTCTTGGTTTAGCTGGTTATTATCGGAGATTCGTGGAAGGATTTTCTCGAATCGCTACTCCATTAACTCAGCTGACTCGGAAAGATACAAAGTTTGGTTGGAGCGAAGAATGTGAGCAGAGTTTTCAAGAACTCAAGAGGAGACTCATTTCAGCACCTGTTCTAACAATACCATCTGGCTCGGAGGGATTTGTCATCTACAGTGATGCTTCGAGCAAAGGGTTGGGATGCGTTCTCATGCAACATGGAAAAGTCATAGCCTATGCATCAAGACAACTCAAGGAATATGAGAGGAATTATCCTACTCATGATCTAGAGTTGGCAGCTGTTGTCTTTGCACTTAAAATTTGGAGGCATTACTTGTATGGGGAGAAAGTGGAGATCTTTACGGATCATAAAAGCCTCAAATATTTTTTCACTCAAAAGGAACTCAACATGCGACAACGACGTTGGCTTGAACTGTTGAAAGATTATGATCATACCATTCAATACCATCCTGGAAAAGCGAACGTGGTAGCTGACGCATTGAGTAGAAGATCATATGCGGGTACAAGTGCAATATTAACAACGCAAAGGCCCATTTTGTGTGACTTGCAAAGGATGGAGATAGAGTTGAAGACTCCAGGGACCCATGTGATGATGGCGAATATACGAGTAGAACCGACTTTAATCGATAAAGTTAAAGCTGCTCAAGCTACAGACCTGGAGCTGATGCGTATGAGGAAGAAAGTGCAAGAAGGTGTTATGCCGGAAGCAAGAATCGATGAGGAAGGAATACTTCGAGTCAACTCCAGACTTTGTGTTCCTAACAACCCTGATTTAAAGTATGAAATCATGATGGAGGCGCACAACACACCGTTTGCAATCCATCCTGGAAGTACCAAAATGTATCATGATCTTCGTCATACATTTTGGTGGAGCAATATGAAGAGAGAGATAGCGTTGTTTATCTCAAGGTGTCTAACTTGTCAACGAGTCAAAGCGGAGCATCAAGTACCAAAAGGTCCATTGCAACCACTTGAAATTCCAGAATGGAAGTGGGAGCACATTACCATGGATTTCGTTACCGGTCTTCCCAGGGTTTCTCAAGGTATTGATGCGATTTGGGTCATTGTTGATAGATTGACCAAGTCTGCTCATTTCTTACCGATACGAGAAACTTATACACTTGAACGTCTTGCTCGTATGTACATAAACGAGATTGTAAGACTGCATGGTATGCCAGTATCCATAATTTCTGATCGAGACCCAAGATTCACTTCACGATTTTGGGTTAGTTTACAAAAAGCTATGGGCACGGAGTTACGATTTAGTTCAGCATATCATCCTCAGACGGACGGACAATCAGAGAGGACTATTCAAACTCTTGAAGATCTATTAAGACTCTGTGTCTTTGACTTCAAGGGAAGTTGGGACAAGTTCTTACCATTGGTGGAGTTTTCCTACAACAACAGTTATCAAGCAAGTATTGGCATGGCTCCATTCGAAGCATTGTATGGAAGAAAATGTCGTTCTCCAGTATGCTGGGATGAGGTGGGCGAAGCAACGTTGTTGGGACCGGAGTTGGTACGTATGACTACAGAAAAGATTCAAACGATCCGACAACGTATAAAAACCTCACAAGATCGACAAAAGAGTTATGCTGATCTTCATCGAAAGGACGTGGAATTTGATGTAGGAGATCATGTGTTCTTACGTGTTGCTCCATGGAAAGGAGTTACGAGATTTGGAAAGAGAGGAAAGCTAAATCCTCGATTCATCGGTCCATTTTTAATCCTCGATCGAGTAGGAACTGTGGCTTATAGACTCGCTTTACCGCCAAGTATGTCTCGTGTTCATAACGTTTTCCACATATCCATGTTACGCAAATATGTGGAAGACCCGAACCACATTATTGAGTTAGAACCGGACGAAATAGCGGAGGATTTGACGTATGAAGAAGTTCCTGTTCAAATCTTGGATAAGAAGGAACATATTCTACGCTCCAAGGTTATACCTCAAGTCAAAGTTTTGTGGAGAAACCACGATGTTGAGGAAATGACTTGGGAGTTAGAATCAGAAATGAAATCAAGGTATCCTTACCTCTTCGACATACCAGGTACGTACCCTAATTTCGAGGGCGAAATTTCATAAGAAGGGGAGGTTGTAAGACCCCAATTTTTATAAATAAAGATGAATTTTCTATAAATATCATTTTTAAATATTATGGAGTTAATTTGATATAATGTTATAGTTGTGGGTAATATTTATAAATTTTACAAAGTAAGCAAGTTGTTATAAAATATTCGTTTGGTCGGAGAATATTCTTTTTGTCGGGGAATATTCGTACGACGGCACAATCATTGGTGGACCCCACAATAGAATTATTGTCGGATTGAGAAAACGACAAAATTATCTTTCTATAAAAATAACAGCTGAGGTATTACGTTAAAATCGTTAAAACTGTTGAACTACTTGGTAGTAAAAGTACAGTAATACGCGTGGTTGCATAGTAGCACACGGTATTGATTATTGATGCTTACGTGAGAAGTCACTCAGCTATACTCAATTATTGCTACAGTAATTGCTGCATCATATCTCTTAAATTATTGTCATAGTATCATCTGTATAATATGTTATATTATTAAATCAATAATTGAGACGTTGTGGTAAGTTTGGTTATTTTATAGGGGGCCATATGTCATCATCTAAGAGTCTCTTCGTCAATAGTAATTACCGTCGTCAATAGTAATTACCTTCGTCAATAGTATTTACCTTGGTCAATAGTAATTACCTTCGTCAATAGTATTTACCTTGGTCAATAGTAATTACCTTCGTCAATAGTATTTACCTTGGTCAATAGTAATTACTTTCGTCAATAGTAGTTGTCCCTTCAATATTACCAAGAGTCATTGACCCTTCGTTAAGACCAAGAGTCATTTGACCCTTCGTTAAGACCAAGAGCCGCCCTCAGTTTTTCTATAAATAGAGGCCTAGGGCTTCATTATTTTTCACGAATTCATTCAAGCTATAGAGAGAGAAAGTATAGAGAGAATAAGAGAGAGAGAATAAAAGTATTCTGCTACATCACTTTTCCAATATCCAGTTCTTTTAAGGTAGGGAATATTATTTCTTTTATATTCATGAAGAGAACTTCTGTTATTCCATTTGTTATTATTCTGTTGGAATAACAAGTATACGCGGTCTACCCTATACTTGGTGACATTCTTCTATTATTCTGTTGGAACATCCTGTCTGTGTGTTTTACACCGGACCTGGTTCCGTTTATTATTCTGTTGGAACATCCTGTCTGTGTGTTTTACACCGGACCTGGTTCCGTTTTATTATTATTCTGTTGGAATATCCTGTCTGTGTGTTTTACACCGGACCTGGTTCCATTATTTATTATTCTGTCGGAATATCCTGTCTGTGCGTTTACGCCGGACCTGGTTCCATTATTTATTATTCTATTGGAATAACCTGTCTGTGCGGTCTATCGCATGCATGGTGATTTCTTTTGTTATTCCATTCTTTATTGTACTCAGTTGGTTAAGTTTTGACTTCTATACTCCATGAAATTTGTGGAATATCCTTGATAGTTGCGTTTCATCCAGTATCTTTTCAAGAAAATATTCTTCTAAGCATTCTTGAATTTTACTCCACAATGCAGTATCATGTTGACAATTTGGACGTTGTTAATTCCTGGATAAATTAATTCTTGAACTTGTTTTATTGAATTCTTATATCATTGTCATCATCCTCATGTTTATAAAATGTTGAAAGTCATCTGTGGCCTGTAGTGCATAGATGGACTTGGTATGATTATGACCAGGGATTATTCGGTATAATCATGACCGTAATGTTACAAATGATGTGGTAAAAGTCCTCATTGGCCCGTAGTGCATTGATGGACAGTTGTTGGCATGATCATGACCATTAATGAATACACGAATATCCTTGGCCGTAGTGCAGGGGTGATTTGATGATGTGGATTATTTTATTAAGCTGAGTCTCAGCGATTACAGTGTTGAAAAACTTTTTAAATCATAAAAGATAGTAGAGTTTATTTTCTACTTGACTCTTTTAATGGATTGCTTGTTCCGCTACAGTTAAACTTGATGTCTATTATATTTTATCAGTTTAACATTGTTGAAGGCTAATGATAATTTATTCTGCATTATCTTAGTCATAATATTTCTTACTGGGCTAGTTGAGCTCACCCTTTCTTTCACTGTTCTCTTCAGGAAATGAGAACGTAGCTGGGACAAGTCGGGGTACGGAGTGATGGTCCGAATGATAGTATTAGTTAGTAGTCCTCACTATTCTATGTAATGGTGTGTTAATAAATGTAATGAGGACTCCTTTTGAGTATGAATACTCTCTAGAAGATAATATTTGTATTCAAACTCACAGTTTATGTTTTGTCGTATTGTACACGACAGATGTATTAATCAGTTGTATTTGTATTCTGTACTATGTATCTGACGACCCAAGATGGGTGATGTATACCTAATTTTGGGGGCGTCACAGTGCTCATCCACTTGCTGAGTATATATACGAGCACTACCTATATAATCTTGGTGTTTGTTTAAAGTATAATTCTCAATTAGAGACAGTGGAGATAATGATAAGTCAAGAGAAGACTCACCATTGGGAAGAATATGATAGTAATCTTCTCGTTTTTCTTTGGGGTCTATTGGGTCAACCAAGAATAATTCTGTGGCCATATGATATCTATCATAACCTAGACGCATGGCCTCCCATGTACGAAGGTTTCCTTGAGCACTTCCCAAAGATTCTAATTTCTAAAACAATTTTTGACTATACCTTTATGTAAGGTGTCATTGTGAGGTGATGTCCACGGTTGGAACATGAGTCACATTTGGTATATATTTGTATCTAAACTCACAGCATATGTGTTATTGTATTTTGCACGACAATTGTTGTAATAAAGTTATAGTTGTTTTCTGTACCATGTATTTGGCGACTCAGAATAGGTTGGATGGAATGGACCTATTTTGGGGTCGTTACATTTGGTATCAGAGCTATAAGTAAAGAGCCCCGAGCCTCTCGCTGGTGACTTCCTGTTGATGGGGGATGCACCGAAGCCAGACTCTCCGTAGGGGACGCCGTTCTGCGGTGGCAAACTGATAGGTATCAATGTAAGGTGCTGACACAGGTTGGTGTCCAGAGTTACATTTGGTATCAGAGCTTAGGAATATGATCTCTGGCGGAGATCGGGGAATACAACTAGGAGGGGAGAGATGAGTAAATCCTTCGCTAGTATGTCCTACCTAAGCTTATTTGTTGGTCAGTCATAATATCGAGATATTATGTGATATGTTAATTTGTTCAATTAACCCTTGTTTTGAAGCTGTATTCTAGAATGATATCTGATATACAGGAGATGAGCAATGGAGAAATCATGATGACAGGAAAGATGGAATCTGAAATGAAAGCAAGGTATTCTCAACTCTTTGAAATACCAGGTACGTAAATTTCGGGGACGAAATTTCATAAGGAAGGGAGATTGTAAGACCCCGAATTTTATGAAATAAAAGTATTCAATTTTTCTTATAATTACAATTCAGTAAATGGTTAAATTGATAAAAAGTTAAAGTTATGGGCGAAATGTGAAAATTTTTCAACATAAACAAGTGGTTATAAAATAATCATTGTTGTCGGGGAATATTCGTTGGTCGTGGAATATTCTTTCTGTCGGAGAATATTCGTACGACGGCGCAGCTATTTGTGGGCCCCATAACGAATAACTGTCGGATGAAGATAACGACAAATTTGAGTTTTTATAAATAACGGCGTAATTGTTACCGTTAATACTGTTGAAATACCCGGTGGTTAAAATACAGTAATACGCGTTATTGCACAGTAGCACACGGTATTGCACAGTATTTTTGAAATTATTGATTCTTACGTAAGAAGGCACTACTCAATAATTGTTACAGTAATTACTGTTCAATATTTTATTTTATTGATTCAATAATTGTTGCGTTGATATTTTATATTATTGTTGTTTCAATAATTGTTGCTGCACAGTATTTTCCTTTATCAGATCAATAATTCATATTATTTGAATAATATTATTTGATAACATTATTGTCAATGTCTAGAAAGTTCTGTCTAAGGAGAGGTTTGGTCATCTAATTGCGCGCCAGTAAGGAGAAATTCTTATTGGAAAGCCCCCTCTTTCCTGGGAACGGCCTGGTTGTCATAAATGTGATTCTGTAATATTATTTGTGAATAATTAATTATTGATTCATATGATAAGAAAATATTTATTTTATGTGGATATAAATGAGGGATATATTTTTGTGGTTAAAAAATGAAGGAGTTAATGTTGAGATTTTTATCCGTATTTTTGTCGGAATGTAAGTATTAAAAATCAGGATTTTTGAGATATTTTGCGAGGGTTATAATTTTTAATCCGACCGTTGGATCGTGGTAATTTTTGGATATGTTATACATATATAAGTTGAGTATATGCCCACAAATTTTGAACCGTTAAAAATGAACGTATGATTTATTATGAATTTTACGAGATGACTGGTTCAGAAATTGTTGAATTTTCGGAGTTTATCATTTTGGTAGAAAATTCTAGAATTGGTGGGCCTCACTTGTGGTTGGTGAAGAAATATGCTGAATTATATTTCAAATGTGGTGGGTGGGAATAGTAGCAGGTAAAGCCATCAGGTTGCAGGTCAAACCTACCAAAATTTTCCTATAAATAGAGGGCTAAGTTAGAATTGAAAATCACACCAGAAACATAAGTTTTCTCTCTTTCTCTCTCTAGATTATTGAGTGTATTTTGTGAGTATTTAGATACTCTGTGAGTTTCTATTCATCAGTGCAAGTTTCCTTCAGCCTTATACCGATCAGAAGTACTGCTCTTTTGAGGTAAGGGATAGTAAGGGATTTTAAGGGTTGTTATGTTTTTCAGTTTCGTAATTTTTCTGAACTTCAAAAATTCTGGAAAAATTTGAAATGATATTTTGATGAGTTTTATTGATTGTGTCCAAAAATGGTGATTTTTGGACGTATAGATTGAGAGTTATGAATTTTATGAGAAAAGACTATTTTAAAAGTAACTGCTTATAATTTCTTGTGGTTAACTCCAAAATTGATGAAATTTTTATTGGGAGTACATGTATATGATGGAAGTATACTCTGTTAATTTCAGAATTTTTGGACAAAAGTATAATTTTTGATAAATGTCTAAATATTCGGCTGTTTTGACCATATGAAAAATAGTAAATGACTTTTAAAAATTCTGAGAAAAATATATGTTCAATATGGGACTATATTCTGATAAATTCCAGAAAAGAAATATTTTTGGAACTGATTTGGTATTTTTCATGAAAATGGACAAGTTATGAGAAAATAAATTAAATATGTTATGTGAAGTAAGAAAATTAGAAAATAGGATTTTATGGCTTGAGAATCCTATATGAGGTATATGCAGATTTTTGATGAGGGTTTTGGCTATTGATGATGAAATCTTAAGAGTTGACATTTTATGATGATTAAATGCATTAATTAGTAAAGTGTAAACAATTTAAATAAATTGTTTATAAGCTTAAGAAATGTTATTCTTTCAATATCATTATACCGAAATATTGGTATAGATTTTATTGTGGAATTTCTACCTTTTTGAGTCGAGGTTACTATTCACGAGTTACTATTCACGAGTTACTATTCACGACAAAATTGATTTCTTTTTCTAACCAAATTATAGTTGATTTATGCATATTACTCTTGAGATTAAATCTATATGTTGATTATATTGATTTTATTATCATATATAACATTTTTATAACCCTAATGATGATATTTCTCTTTGACTTGAGTGTAAAGATGGGTAGATTTTTGGTATGATCATGACTATGGGTTTTCTTTGGCCAGTAGTGCAAAGTTGAATTGTTGACTGGTATGATCATGACCATTGAATTTATAATTGAATATCTTTAGCTTAAGTGCAAAGGTGAAATGATCAACATGGTTATAATTATTGTTTATATAAATTCTTAAATGATTATATATTCTTTGAGGTATTAATATATTTGGCATGTAGTGTAAATATGAATTGTTGAGGAATATTTTTGGCCTGTAGTGCAAAGATGAATTGTAGATGAATATCTTTGGCCTGTAGTGCAAAGATGGTCTGTTGATGAATATCTTTGGCCCGTAGTGCAAAGATGACCTGTTGTTGAATATCTTTGGCCAGTAATGCAAAGATGAACTGTTGACGAATATCTTTGGCCTGTAGTGCAAAGATGACTTGTTGATGAATATCTTTGTCCCGTAGTGCAAAGATGAAGTTATTAGTATGATTATGAACAGGAACTGTGATTTGGTATAACCATGATGTTTGATGTTTCAGGTGATGAAAATTATCTTCGTCCTAGATGAGAAGAGGAATTTAGAACTACAGTTATGATTATGAGTTATTCATATGATTGTGGACCAGAATTGTTGATTGATGTTACAGGGATAAAACATTGTTGGTGGATTTTTAACATGGAGAAAATAATAGACTTTATAGTCTATTTGACTCTTCTAATGGATTGCTCGTTCCGCTGCAACTATGGTTGAAATTTTTATCATTTACCATATATTCTAAATCTCTGATTTATTATTGATGAAGGCTATTGATAATTTAATTATCTTTAGTCATGATATTCTTTACTGAGCTAGTTGTGCTCACCCTTTTGCTTCACAATTCCTTTCAGGTAATAAGAGTGTAGCTGGGTCGAGCGGGGGTAACAAGGGAATAGAACGGTGGTCATCATTTAGTAGTTATATTTGGTGAATCCAATAGGGTAAGGTGTACCCAACGTTGGAAGGGTGGTTTGCCACTATCATACAAGATGTCTAACGACATACAACCTCGTGTCATCATAAGACAGGGATGTGCTCATCCACTTGCTGAGTATATATACGAGCACTACCTATATAATCTTGGTGTTTGTTTAAAGTATAATTCTCAATTAGAGACAGTGGAGATAATGATAAGTCAAGAGAAGACTCACCATTGGGAAGAATATGATAGTAATCTTCTCGTTTTTCTTTGGAGTCTATTGGGTCAACCAAGAATAATTCTGTGGCCATATGATATCTATCATAACCTAGACGCATGGCCTCCCATGTACGAAGGTTTCCTTGAGCACTTCCCAAAAATTCTAATTTCTAAAACAATTTTTGACTATACCTTTATGTAAGGTGTCATTGTGAGGTGATGTCCACGGTTGGAACATGAGTCACATTTGGTATATATTTGTATCCAAACTCACAGCATATGTGTTGTTGTATTTTGCACGACAATTGTTGTAATAAAGTTATAGTTGTTTTCTGTACCATGTATTTGGCGACTCAGAATAGGTTGGATGGAATGGACCTATTTTGGGGTCGTTACAATAGTATTAGTTAGTAGTCCTCACTATTCTATGTAATGGTGTGTTAATAAATGTAATGAGGACTCCTTTTGAGTATGAATACTCTCTAGAAGATAATATTTGTATTCAAACTCACAGTTTATGTTTTGTCGTATTGTACACGACAAATGTATTAATCAGTTGTATTTGTATTCTGTACTATGTATCTGACGATCCAAGATGGGTGATGTATACCTAATTTTGGGGGCGTCACATTCGTCGTCCATGATTGTAATTATTTAAAAACATTAAAAAAATTGTTTGGATCTACTTACCGAGTTAGTTTTGTATTTTTAAAAAATCAAATGAATTGATATTTTCAAAAGACTATCTTCACATGAATAGTGAGTGAACCCTACCTTCAAATGAGTGAAACTTTGTGAAAATATTATATATATATATATATATATATCTTGGAAATAGTACGTAACTCCCAAAATCAAATCAAGTAATTTGGTTTCCAAAAATATGATCAAACAAATATCTCATTATTTTGTTAAAATTTGATTATTTCAATTGAATAAGGAAACCCAGATTAAGTCGAGGTTTATTACATTTTCGTTCAAGTAATTACATGGTCAGGTTTATTACAATTTCTTCATTCAAGTAATTACGTGGTTTATTCAATTAATTAAATGCAAACAATGACATAAGATTAATATTCTTAATTAATATAATATAAAAAAATACTCCCTCCGTCCCAGGATAAAAATTTCAGTGAACTTTTCACGCATATTAAGAAGGTGAATGAAATGACAAAATTATCCATAATAATGTCATTAAATATAGGGAGAGAATTAAAATAAGAAAAGTATGAGATATTTAATGCTGCGAGTATAATAGAAAAATATGTGTAAAAATTTGGTTATTAAAGGCAAATAGATATTTAACATGAGACTATCCAAAATAATAATAAAAATTTTTATTACGAGACAGAGGGAGTACTAGTTAGTTTCTTAATTATAATTGAGTTGAAATATCATATCATCCTAGACAGACTCTTTCAAATTGGGGAACGTCCGGTGCAGTTACGTACCTGTCAATAACTGCACCGGACCGCCCCCAACCCGACTCTTTCACATTGTACGGCTTCCATTGAACGCTCACGTACGTACAAGGGGAGAAACAGATAGAAATATACATACACAGTGCATGCATGGGCCGAATTAGGTGGATGGGTGGGTCTACTTGAGATTTGAGTGAAGATCATGCCATGCCAGATTGCCAGGTAAAAGGTGAGGTCAGGTGTCGTAAAAAGAATACTACTGGTACTACTTTGACGACTGGGTTCAATTCATGTCGTTGTTATTGCAGCCAGCTACTTTTACGGGAGACACAGCACTAATAACAAATATTCCCTCCATCCCATAATAACTGTCGTTTTAGCTTGATGCACATAGATTAAGAAAGTCATTTAATGCTATCATTTGTTAATTAAAATTAGTGTAAAATTTCATCACTACTTCTTTATAGGAAGTTGAAAACTATTAATACAAGAAAAAAATTTCTTGGGACAATGAGAGAAGATAGGGGTGATATAGGAAATTAAATAATTTATAAAGTTGTAAACGATAAATAAATTGAGAAAAAAATTTCCTTCTAAAACGACAGTTATTATGGGATGGAGGTAGTACTACATACGTACATATATATATATATATATATATATATATACACACTAATACTCCTCCATCTCCATGTCCCTCTCATACCCACACGTACGTGTGCAGGCTGCAGCACTCCATTAATTCCTCATCTCCAGTTTTTAATTTGTTTTGGTTCTCGATCTCCATGTGCAGAAACCGTTTAATTTTTATGCGTGATGATAATTTCCGTTACGCACACGTGCGGGTCGATCTCCACTCAACACGTGCATGTGCTGCCATGTCATCTTACTTGTTAGTTACATAATTATATATGTAAATAATTGAGAAAACTAGAATGGAAAAATTAAGATATATATATATAATTTGTTTCTTTTTAATTTATAAGAATTATGGAAGAGCTTTATATATAATTACCGGATGCTTGTGGTCGAGGTCCAAATTAAAGTTTGGACGTGCGGGTGATCAGGTACTATTACTAATTAATAACCACCTTAATATGATGCAACCTAAGCTACTTTTTTAATAACTCATGTTTAATTAATCTAATCTATTCTAATCTAATCCTTGATGATATAACCTGTATTATGCCATTACCAACTCCTAGTTAATTTTATACAGGGTTTGACTCCCCGAAACTATTATTACTACTAGTAAATTGACACAGTTTGTTCTTAATTTGTCTCAACATTAATTATAACCATTAGTACAATTTCAAGAACTAATTAAATTAATAAACCTCACAGGACAGAAGAAGGAAGAATCAAACAAACATATTATCCAAGTTAAGCCAAATGAAAGCCAGCTAGGGATTAGTTAGTTAGGCCAGTGGATTATTGAAACAAAAGGACATATATATATATATATATGAAAGAAAAGCAGTCTTTGTTGACAAGAGAAGGCATAAAAGCACCACCAAATCCAACTTTATTTGACTTATCCCATCCTTTTCCTTTTTTCTAAACGAATATTAGGAATAAACTTTTTCCCTAGCTAATTAAGAGCTATCTAGCAACTAAAATTGAGTGGTATCAAACCGGCAAGTAACATCATGCTTTTTTATATTCTCACCTCGATTCCCCCATCAGAATGAATCTACTCATCTTCTTCTTAATTTCCGTCTATGACTAGCTAGCTGTAGGAGAGACTCGTTTGCTAACGGCACTGCTACTTGGAGTATTAAACAAACCAAAACTTATTTCCGCAGTACTTACTCCTATTTAATTAGCTTGATGAAAACATCAAGATTCAACCTAGTATGCATATACATGACCTATGTATGTATATATTCATAAGATATTATTATGCAACTTAATTAGTTGTAAATTACTAATTAGCTGCCTAATAAGGCCAAAAAGATGCTTATTACTATGTCACGTACGCCAGAGAAAAGGAATTGAGTAACGAGATTCCTACTCACTTCATCCAGTATATATCATTCCTAGTCCATGTATATATGTATATATGGGTCTAAGTGCAAAATTAAGGTTCACATCTAAATCTTTTCATTACATTTTCCTAATTTGTTTTAAAATTAAAAATATATTATTTAATTTTAAATGATAAAATTTCTAACATATCATCACTTATATATTTTAATTAATGAAATTGAGAATTATGTTGGCACCCGGTCTTTAATTACTATATATATTTCTAACAAATGTAACAGATATATATGTTTCCTAAAAAGTCATATATAATTTTTTAAAATGAAACTCTAATTTGAGAATGGAGAGGGCGTATATATATACCATTATCTATACGTACAAAAACATCCCAATTTAGTTGCAAACGAAAAAGGCTTGTTCTTTTCGACTCATTTCCATGTTTTTTGTTTGATGTTGCATATATATATATATATATATATATATATATATATATATATATATATATATATATAGCACTATATGTATAAAGAAACAACTATATATAGCAAAAAGGAGATTTCTAAGATAAATAATTGTCTTGTTGGTGAAAACAAAAGCAGATGGTTCAAGTTCCCACTTAAAACAGACCAGAAACAATGCATGTGTATTGTCTAACTGCTTTGTAAGAAGCAAAAGGAGTCATATGCAACCTGTAGTATATTACATCTCCAATGTAGTAGTAGTAGTACTCCCATTCCCATCCACTAATAAGAACGTGTAGTACATATATAGAACGATTCTCTTCTTTTAACTAATTAACCTCCCCTGGCCTTATTATATTTTAATTCTAATTCTAATTCTAGGGTTAATCCAAAAATTAAAACCCTAAAATGTTTATGTGAGATGTCAGTTAATTGCCTCCTCTTGTTATTCTCATCAAATTAATTAATCCAATAACTGCATTTCCAAGTAGTATTATACTACAGAGGTGGGTTTTCTTGACAAGAAATTGTACATTTCCCATGCATGTGCCAAACAATGGAGAGCTACGTACCGTTAGCACGATCGAGGACAACATAGTTAGTATCTAAGTGGAGTATCCAATATAACTTTAACTAGTTAACTAAATATATTAATTAATGGAGTACTCCACTTTTAGGGTTGGGAAACTAATTATAATACTATTGTCATCTACTTGAAGAACCATTATACTACTCCCTCCATTCCTTAATTCCTTAATATAGGTGTTATGCACAATTATTAAAGTAATGATTGTATATCATTAACTATAATATCAATTATTAAGGTAATGATTGTATATCATTAACTATAATTATTAAAGTAATGATTGTATTTGAATAAAAGATTGTTATTTATTGGACAGAAAATAGTGAGAG
The DNA here is from genome assembly GCA_016801055.1 of Panax notoginseng. Taxonomy (NCBI): domain Eukaryota; kingdom Viridiplantae; phylum Streptophyta; class Magnoliopsida; order Apiales; family Araliaceae; genus Panax; species Panax notoginseng. The sequence goes on along the minus strand of CM029021.1, from coordinate 160,758,575 downwards.
AACCAAAGTTACATTTAATACTTGGAGTAATATTGGAAACTAAGCAATTAATACTTACTTGAAATTCTCAAACGACTTATATTAAGGAACAAAAATATTTCTTTAAAACGACTTATATTAAGGAACGGAGGGAGTAATTAATTAATAAACCCTCAATTAGCTCACTTATATATATATATATATATATATATATATATATATATATATATATATATGTCGGATAATTAGTACTCCCTCCGTCCCTATTTAAATGACGTTTTAGAGTTTTTTATTTTTCCCTAATTAATTGACGTTTGTTTAAATATAGGAGAATTAATGATAATTTTTTCAAAATTACCCTTCATTACTCTACCTATTTTTTTGGTACTTTAAACTCTTGTGCTATGATAAATTAATGATTTCAAAGTATTATAGACAATTGAGTACTATATTTAATGTTTTTCAATCATTATCTTAATTCTTGTGTCCATCTCTAAAATGTGGACGAAGGGAGTACTAGGTGGAGTATTCCATCAAAATTTTTGGGACATACAAAAGGTGGTCGCTATCATGTTCGTTATTTGAAATCATTATCAAAATTTAATTCTAACTACCTACGTACCTACCTACCCAGACTCATGTAGTACTAGTAGTATAAAATTACTAATTACTCCATTGATTAAGTAGGAGTATTACTTACACCGACTTTTCCGTAGCATTAAGAGACTTGGGATAAATTAATACTATGATTAGTAGATCACCCCTTCTAAGTTTTTAAATATTCCTAAATTAATCACTAATGTTGTCGGATGACATTTAGCTTAGCGTAACCAAAACTAATTAAAAACTCTTTTGGCATATGAAAAAATTTATAATTAAATATGGGTGTTTTATAATTTTACCTATTTATATTTTAACTCTCCAATTAATGAGATTAAAAATACAAATAGTTAAAACACTTTATGTAGTCCGCATAGAATTTTTCTTTAATTTGCATATTAATTATTTTCTTAACTATATATAGAAATTAACCCGTATGAATGAATTAAAAATCTGAAGATTTTTTTTGGGGAATCTTGGAATATAAAAAAATCCATATACCTAAAAGAATCTTATTTATGCGTCTTGCACGAGGTGTAGCATGTGTGAATTAATAATTCAATGATCATCAAGAGTTTTTTTTTTAAATGAAAAAAATCTGACAATATATATATATATATATATATATATATATATATATATATATATATATATATATATATCTCCAAAATGAAGTGGTCCATGCAAGCAGGATCCATAATATCTGTGGGACGTGTAATAACAAGTCCAAGTCTAACCATGCATTGTATTGTACATAAAAAATAATCTTAACGAAATATGTGTTGAAAATATAAAGTAGAAAACCATTGTAGTGGCAAGTACTTCTCCATTCCCGTCTTTCTTTCAAGGTGAGTAAAAAGATTATTTACCTCTATTAATTAGCTTTAGCTTTTCAAATCGGACGGTTTACAACAGTAATAATGAAAGAGTAATAAAGGGCAAATTAAGTTGAAAACTCACATTAAAATTAACCATTCATAGTGGAGTACATGATTACGAACAAATTAGTTTAGTTTAGTTTAGTTCAATTCATTACAAACATCATTTATATGGAGTATTATTATGAAATTATAAATTAAATAAACATGATTAACGAGAGATATTATTTGCATATATTGCTAATTTATTTATAGTCAAATATTGTAGTAGTAGAAGACATATTAACCCAAGTCGTAATCGGAATTCCATATGTAGTGGCAGACCCAAACATGTGGGCAGCCAGATAGGTAGGTAGGTAGGTATTATTCATATGCATGCACGGTCACAAGATCAGTAGTCTTTATAGGTACCAGCTAGGTAGCTGGAGTAGGTAGGTAGCTAGGGACACTTGTGTTTTGGGGGTTTTTTTGTCCTTTTTGTGTAAAAATCCAAGCAAACGCAGCCTTTGCTGAAAACATACACACTCCTCCTATTTCCTAAAGTACTAGTACTATATACTACTACTACTAGAGGATCGATGGATATATATCAAATCAATCAAAGGTTTAATGTTTTGTAGTACTACTACTGCTACCACTATTACTTTTATTTGGCCATGTATCGCTTTTATGTTTTGTAAGTGAAAAACAATATCAAAGTTTAACAACACTCATAAATTAAATATATAATAGGTCTCTCTCGTTTGGGGGTATTATAGGTTTTTTTGCCAAACTTTCATATGAGAGTAGAACCACGTAATATTAAATTTACTTTTAGAAATATTAATTCTTTAAAATTGTATTTGTTTGAGTTTTAATTGCTCTGAATAAGTATATGTCTTTGATTCGGTCAGAGACACAACTTGTTTGATAAACATTGTTATGTCTTTTAATACCTCTTAATCTGTAAGATTCAAAAATACTGTTAAACCATTCAAAGTCCCATCGGAAAGAAATATTAATTTTTTTTGGACAAAAATGACCTAAACAATACTACAAAATTTCTTTTGTATCCCCATTTCTACCATCTCTAATCTCAGAGCTAAAACATTCAAATCGCCAACAGTCACAAAGCTCACCATCCTATCCTGTAAAAAGAACAAATTCATATATATATATATATATATATATATATATATATATATATATATATATATATATATACCCTTCAGATTTACAATTCCACCGTTAATAAATTTACAAATAAAAAAAACAACCAAGCACAAATCCATGCTAATTGAAATCATCTAAAAACACAGAGCTCAAACCTGGAAAGAGAAAGTAGATATAAAATTGTTACTATAATATTGGATCTAAATGGAATTGGAAGGTTATGAATAAAGGAAGTGTGAAGTGATAATTTGTTTGGTATATATATATATATATATATATAATTTAGTGAAAGAAAATATAATCTAAAGGAAAGAGAGAGAGGGCGTCTGCGGCGGAGGAGGGCAACGGAAGGGAGATGGAGCTAGGACAGGAGGGTCAAAAGCAGAAGGGGAGAATAAATGAGGAAACTGAAGACGGGAGAGAGAAAATGAATAGGGAGTAAGTCTGTTTGTTTAAGGGTTAAAATCGTAAAATACTTTTATTCAGACATTATAAAAAAAAAATTATCAAACAACATTTCTTAATTTGGATACAATTCTAAACAGATGATCTATATTATTTAGACGTCTAAACTGTTCAAATTTTAATATTCAATTTTATCAAATATAACCTAAGTTTAAATTTGATTAAGCTGTGCTAAACTGAAGGCCCAACAAAAAAATATTAACACCGTATAATTCTAGGACAGTAGTATCAAATTTTTTCCATCTAAAATACGTTTCAAGTAAATATGTTTTAATTCATTACATTGACTATCCAATATCATGATAGCTTCTTAACATTCTTTATGTTAACATTCATTATAAAAAAAATTTATTTGAAAATAAAAATTAGACATGAGTATTTTATAATTTTATCTAATAGGATAAAAATACAAATTAATAAAATTATAAAATACTTATCTCCAATTATTATGTCAGCATAGAAGAGCTTTTTATTATATAATGTTGAAATTATGACATATTTATTTAAGATATAATTAGATCTGAAATTTATCATTGTCTACGCTACGCATTAATCCAAGCACTCCATCATTTTATACGTTTACTTTTCATTACATATAGGAAAATTGTCTCCTTGGTGTGCCTAAGCTATCTTGCCAAAAAAATGTTTTTCTATTTTTTTTAAAAAAAAAACTAGCTAACTAGCCCGTGCAAAATACGAGTTATTTTTTAAATAAAATTACTTTTAATTTATTTTATATAATTGTTATAAAATATTTTGTGAAGTTTAAATTGACTTACTGCTAAAATTAGAATGACCACAAATTTTGTTTAAAATATAAATGATTTCAAATTATAAACAATCGTTGAATACTTACAATTGAGTATTACTAATGTGATTCTTATGTTATTTTTAATTTAATATTAAGTTTTTATATACTTTCAAATTTTAGTATTTAGTTTTTACAATCAATCCTTCGTATTTATATATACATTTTTAATTAGAGTTTAAAGTTGAGTGAAAATCTAAAAACTTAAACGTAGTGCATGTTACTCTATTGTATAATTATTAACTAAATAAATTCTACAAGAAATAAATATTTTGCAAAACAATATGTTATGATCATAATTTTAATTTTAAAGGTAATTAAATTTTAATTAGTCGTACATAAGTCAGGATTTTTTTAACATTAATTAACTTAAGGTCTCCTATATGAAATAAAGTTGTTTCCTAAATTTTAATTATTAATATATTTTGTAATATATATTATATTTTTTTATATTAACTATTATTTACTAACAATATTTTTTATATTTTTAATATATAGTTATTTAAGAATATAATTGTTGTAGAATAATAAGTTACTATTATGATTTTTTTTTAAAAGCTAGCTAACTAAATTTTAATAACGAATATATAAACTAGAATTGTTTTCTCCTATATGTAGTAGAATTGGTAACTAAAGTAATTATTAATATGTTTCTAATATTTATACATATAATATAATTTTGATATTAATTATTATATATATGTACTTATAATATTTTTAATATATAGTCATTTAGAGACTAAACTTGAGTGAAAACTAAAAATAAAATTCTAAATATGATTTTTAATTTAAAATTTATCATTTGACCAAGTAGTTAAAGGACTTTCATAAAAAATAAAATTATTACAGAATAATAAGTTAACATTAAAGTTTGTAGAATCATAAAGAGACTTTTAGTTCTAGCTAAGTTAATCGTAACACTATATAAGGGCATAAAAAGTGTTTTACTTCTCATTTAATTCTAGGCATATACTAAAGACCAAAAAACGAAAACCAAAAAATTGAATTTTGTCTTATTATATATTTATATTGATATAGACATCAAAATAAATACAAATACAATAAAATTAGAGTTTTTAAAAAGTATTTCAATAGTAGTTAAATTTTAGGCCTATATCAAAAACTAAAGACGAAGATCAAAAAAACTAAATTTTATCTTATTACATGGATGCACGATTATTGTAATTATTTCTAAAAATATACTAAAATATGTAATTAATCATAAAGATAAATATATTAATAAAGGAACAGATTATAATTGTGTTAGGCCCAAAGTATAATACAATAAGGATTAATTACATATTTTAGTATATTTTTAAAAATAATTACTGTAAAACCCCGAATTTTATGAAATAAAAGTATTCAATTTTTCTTATAATTACTATTCAGTAAATGGTTAAATTGATAAAAGTTTAAAGTTATGGGTGAAATATGAATTTTTTTCAAAATAAGCAAGTGGTTATAAAATAATCATTGTTGTCAGGGAATATTCGTTTGGTCGTGGAATATTCTTTCTGTCGGAGAATATTCGTACGACGGCGCAGCTATTTGTGGGCCCCATAATGAATAACTGTCGGGTGAAGAAAACGACAAATTTGAGTTTTTACAAATAACGGCGTAGTTGTTATCGTTAATACTGTTGAAATACCCGGTGGTTAAAATACAGTAATACGCGTTATTGCACAGTAGCACACGGTATTGCACAGTATTTTTGAAATTATTGATTCTTACGTAAAAAGGCACTACTCAATAATTTTTACAGTAATTACTGTTCAATATTTTATTTTATTGATTCAATAATTGCTACGTTGAAATTTTATATTATTGTTGTTCAATAATTGTTGCTGCACAGTATTTTCCATTATCAGATCAATAATTCATATTATTTGAATAGTATTATTAGATAGCATTATTGGCAATGTCTAGAAAGTTCTGTCTAAGGAGAGGTTTGGTCATCTAATTGCGCGCTAGTAAGGAGAAATCCTTATTGGAAAGCCCCCTCTTTCCTGGGAACGGCCTGGTTGTCATAAATGTGATTCTGTAATATTATTTGTGAATAATTAATTATTGATTCATATGATAAGAAAATATTTATTTTATGTGGATATAAATGAGGGATATATTTTTGTGGTTAAAAAATGAAGGAGTTAATGTTGAGATTTTTATCCGTATTTTTGTCGGAATGGAGGTATTAAAAATTAGGGTTTTTGAGATATTTTGCGGGGGTTATAATTTTTAATCCGACCGTTGGATCGTGGTAATTTTTGGATATGTTATACATATATAAGTTGAGTATATGTCCACAAATTTTGAACCGTTAAAAATGAACGTATGATTTGTTATGAATTTTAAGAGGTGGCTGATTCAGAAATCAGGTTATAAATCATTTTTGGTGGAAAATTCTAGAATTGGTGGGCCCCACTTGTGGTTGGTGAAAAAATGTGCTGAATTATATTTCAAATGTGGTGGGTGGGAATAGTAGCAGGTAAAGCCATCAGGTTGCAGGTCAAACCTACCAAAATTTTCCTATAAATAGAGGGCTAAGTTAGAATTGAAAATCACACCAGAAACATAAGCTTTCTCTCTTTCTCTCTCTATATTATGAAGCATATTTTGTGAGGTTTTAGATACTTGGTGAGTTGCTATTCATCAGTGCAAGTTTCCTTTAGCATCATATCCGATATCCAGCCAGAAGTACTGCTCTTTTGAGGTAAGGGATAGTAAGGGATAGTAAGGGATAGTAATGAATTTTAAGGGTTGTTATGATTTTCAGTTTCGTAATTTTTCTGATCTTCAAAAATTCTGGAAAAATTTGAAATGATATTTTGATGAGTTTTATTGATTGTGTCCAAAAATGATGATTTTTGGATGTATAGATTGAGAGTTATGAATTTTATGAGAAAAGACTATTTTAAAAGTAACCGCTTATAATTCCTTGTGGTTAACTCTAAAATTGGTGAAATTTTTATTGGGAGTACATGTATATGATAGAAGTATGCTCTATGAATTTCAGAATTTTTAGACAAAAGTATAATTTTTGATAAATGTCTAAATATTCGGCTATTTTGGCCATATGAAAAATAGTAAATGACTTTTAAAAATTCTGAGAAAAATATATGTTCACTATGGGACTATATTATGCTAAATCCCAGAAAAGAAATATTTTTGGAACTGATTTGGTATTTTTCATGAAAATGGTCTAGTTATGAGTAAATGAATTAAATATGTTTTGTGAAGAAAGAAAATTAGAAAATAGGATTTTATGGCTTGAGAATCCTATATGAGGTATATGCAGATTTTTGATGAGGGTTTTGGTTATTGATGATGAAATTGTAAGAGTTGGCATTTTATGATGATTAAATGCATTAATTAGTAAAGTGTAAACAATTAAAATAAATTGTTTATAAATTTAAGTAATGTTATTCTTTCAATATCATTATACCGAAATATTGGTATGAATTTTATTGTAGAATTTCTATCTTTTGTGTCGGGGTTACTATTCATGAGTTACGAATATTACTCTTGAGATTAAAACTATATGTTGATCATATTATTTTTATCATCATATATAACATTTTTATAACCCTGATGTTGAAATTCTCTTTCACTGGAGTGTAAAGATGGGTAGATTATTGGTATGATCATGACTAGGGTTCTCTTTGGCCTGTAGTGCAAAGTTGAATTGTGACTGGTATGATCATGACCATTGAATTTATAATTGAATATCTTAAGCTTAAGTGCAAAGGTGAATTGATCAACATGGTTATAATTATTGTTTATATAAATTCTGAAATGATTATATATTTCTTTGAGATATGAATATATTTGGCCTGTAGTGCAAATATGAATTGTTGATGAATATCTTTGACATATAGTGCAAAGATGGCATGTTGATGAATATCTTTGGCCTGTAGTGCAAAGATGAACTGTTGTTGAATATCTTTGGCCTGTAGTGCAAAGATGGTTTGTTGATGAATATCTTTGGCCCGTAGTGCAAAGATGGTTTGTTGATGAATATCTTTGGCCCGTAGTGCAAAGATGGATTTGTTAGTATGATTATAAACAGGAATTGTGATTTGGTATAACCATGATCTTTGATGTTTCAGGTAAAGACAGGTGATGAAAATATTCTTCGTCCTGGGTGCGAAGAAAAATTTATAGTCACAATTATGATTATGAGTTATTTATATGATTGTGGAAAGGAACTGTTGAGTGATGTTATATGGATAAAACATTGTTGGTGGATTTTTAACATGGAGAAGATAATAGACTTTATAGTCTATTTGACTCTTCTAATGGATTGCATGTTCCGCTGCAACTATGGTTGAAATTTTTATCATCTACCATATGTTCTAAATCTCTGATTTATTATTGATGAAGACTATTGATAATTTATTTATCTTTAGTCATGATATTCTTTACCGAGCTAGTTGTGCTCACCCTTTTGCTTCACAATTCCTTTCAGGTAATAAGAGTGTAGCTGGGTCGAGCGGGGGTAACAAGGGAATAGAACGGTGGTCATCATTTAGTAGTTATATTTGGTGAAGAAAATAGGGTGAGGCGAACCCAACGTTGGAAGGGTGTTTTGTCACTATCATACAAGATGTCTAATGACATACAACCTCGTGTCATCATAGGACAGGGTTGTGCTCATCCACTTGCTGAGTATATCTATGGGCACTACCTATATAATCTTGGTGTTTGTTTGAAGTATAATTCTCAATTAGAGACAGTGGAGATAATGATAAGTCAAGAGAAGACTCACCATTGGGAAGAATATGATAGTAATCTTCTCGTTTTTCTTTGGGGTCTATTGGGTCAACCAAGGATAATTCTGTGGCCATATGATATCTATCATAACCTAGACGCGTGGCCTCCCATGTACGAAGGTTTCCTTGAGCACTTCCCAAAGATTCTAATTTCTAAAACAGTTTTTGACTATACCTTTATGTAAGGTGTTATTGTGAGGTGATATCCACGGTTGGAACATGAGTCACATTTGGTATATATTTGTATACAAACTCACAGCATATGTGTTGTTGTATTTTGCACGATAATTATTGTAATAAAGTTGTAGTTGTTTTCTGTACCATGTATTTGACGACTCAGAATGGGTTGGGTGGAATGGACCTATTTTGGGGTCGTTACAATTACAATAATGGTGCATAGATAAAATAATTATAAAAGTAATATATTTTTCTATATTTATTTACAAAATTAATATATTTAGATATCTTTTAATCGTGGCCCACAATTTTCTCCCTTATCTCTTCCAATGAGACTCTCATTTTTGGAAAGGAGAGATCTTTTTAGTTGTTGTTCTTCTTCTTCCTCTTCACAATTTATTAGCATATATAAATTTGAATCTCACTCACGTTCACCGCCAATGCATTGGCATTCTACAGTATCACGTCCACAATAATATTAAACTTCAGCATATAAACTCCACTCCCGTACGTCGAGTTCCGATTCACTGGTAGACTCATGACGTCGTAAAGACCGGAGAAGTTATCCGACGGCGGCGTGTTATCGAAAGCGTTGTTCAAGTCGTATTTGATCGAACCTAGATAAGGCGTTGCGGGTAGAGTCAATGAAATGTTGTTGATCGCCCATTTGGTGAATCCGTCGATGGAGTTTTGCGTGTTGAGGAGCATAATTTGACTATCGTGTTTATTTGGGGGTTTTGGGATCCCATTAGAGCTAGAATCTTGTATGAGAATGATTTGCTGTGATTGTAATCGTTCCAGAGAAGGGTGGCTGGAGGCGGCAAAGTTGGGAGCTTTAAGGCTGATGATGGTGGTGTTGTGGCGGTGTAGTTTAGTATGGTTAGGGCTTAGGGGGGAGTATTGGCTTTCCTGCCCCTTACACCTACTGAAATACAGTAGTTCTTGGATGGATCTTGGTCAGTTTTGAATAAGACTGAATAGCTCTCGCCGGAATAAATGTCCATATCGTCCACTGAAAATGGCTGGACATAATTTGTTGGGTTGTTGTCTTCACTTAATTTGTTGGGCTGTTGTCATTACTTAAGCTTGACCATTTCAGAAGTTAATAAAATCATTCTTTTCATTTTTCACTTATTACAGTGTAAGGGGAGAAGGGTTTAGGTATTACTATGAAATATTCCTACAAGCCATTGATTGAATACCTTCGGACTTCATACCAAGGTTACCAATCCACCTCCACACATGCAATTTTTTTATAATGTAGTTGGTAACCAAACCTTCATATCAAGGTAACCAAACTGCCATATCAAGGTAACCAATCCACCTCCAACACCTTCAGTTTTTTCATAGTACAGTTGGTAACCAAACCTTCACACCAATGTAACCAAACCTTCATACCAAGGTAACCAATCTACATATGCATTTTTTTCATAGTGCAGTTGATAGCTAAACAATCATACCAAGGTAACCAATTCAGTGTTTTTAGGTTACCAATTTATTTTGAATGTGATGCAGTTGGTAGCCAAACCTTCATGTAGTAGGTAACCAAACCTTCATAACAAGGTAACCAATTCAGTTTTATTAAGTTACCAATTTATTTTGAATGTTATGCAGTTGGTAGTCAAACCTTCATGCAGTTGGTTGCCAAACTTTCAGACCAAGGTAACCAATTCATACTGCAAGTATGGATGTAGATTGGTCACCTTGGTATAAAGGTTTGGTTACCTTGGTATAAAAGTTTGGTTACCTTGGTACGAAGGTTTGATTATCAACATTATATTACACATCACTCTCTTATCTCTCTCTTTCCTATGCAGTGTTTTTATTTTTCTTTGGGCGCCAACCATTCATACAAAGGTAACTATTTTAATTTTTGTGGGTGACCAAATAGTCATAAAAAAATTTCAGAACAGTAAGAGTTACATCTATTTATTTTTAAACTTAATTTTTGTAGGGCGAATCTTCTTCTTCTTCTCATTGGCGTTTTGGACAACGGATATTCGCGGCGGAGTAGCGGAAGCGAGAGTTACTGTGAGGGAGATCAAGATTTGAATTTGAATGTTTAAATTTGAATTTGTTTTTGTTGTTAGATCCCAGATATTTGAATTTGAATTATTAGTTATGACACTTATTTGTCCTTGATTTTAGGTTTCCTTATTAATGTGAATTGTGTTATTTTTATAATTATTTTGTGTATGTATTATTTTTATAAATACTTTTAATTATTATATATAAGTGTTAAAAGACCCTTATGTTTATCTGAGTAGCATTGTACTCTGCTATCTCCGGCTATTAATTCTCCAGCACCAAAAGTATTATTATTATTTTTAATCGAAATCTGTTAGCCAAATAGGAGGGATAGAAAATAAAAATAATAGAATATCTTTCCACTAGGGCTCCTTCAGCGGTGCTCCGTCATTCTCCGCCGTCAGTGGATGCAATTCCAGCAGTAAGTAATGGGCGGCGCAACCAGGTTCCTCTTGCTGCTCGCTGTTGGTTATGCTCCAAAATTCATAGTTTTGACATAACTCTGTATTGTCTATTTTAAAAACATTTTTGTGTATAGTAACATATGTTGGCTTGAGTTTACTAACTTAGTTGGAAAAGTTTAAAGGCACATAGGATGGCTAAGGAATTGGGACAGGCCAAGTTTTGATTCTTGGACAAGAGGTAGCCCACTGTTTTAGGAGGACAATTATTCCTAGCAACAGCTTCAGCACCCGTGGCCCAAGTGGTCGGAGATCGTTCACACTCTATCTCCTGCAGCTGAGGTGCACGGAATAGTTCCTGAGGACACGTTTGTGCTTTATGAGTATTTGTCAGAGTAATTTGTTCGTTCTGCTACTTCCTGCTTAGCATTTGCTCGCAATGGACCCGATATATTGGGGTTTGATGCCTCCCCAAATCTTATCTCAGTTTTTGTTTGAAGTTACTGATTTGTTTTTTCTTAAAAAAAAAAAACTTCTTTTGAATTTGAATACAGGTTACTCTCCAGGAAGGATATAGAGGTAGTTGTAGAAAAGGGGACTCCTTTTCTTTTCAAAAGTGCTCTTGCTACTAGTAGGAGAATGAGGTCATTTTTGGGAAGAAATGGATTTAATGCAAGTGTAATTATTATAATTTGTGCTTATTTGTACATAGGATTTACTGTAATGACCAGAAATGATATCATGAGTTTGGATATAAACATAAATAGTTGTTATTAGAGATTTGTTAGAGAATCTCTGCAGTCATTTTCTCCAGGAATGGTGCAAATTTATGTGAGAATGTCTAATAAACATCAAATTGAAATCATATTCCAACTCTCCACCGCGTTATTCCAAAACAATGTTTTTCAGAGGCGTTTTGTTGTAGTTTTAGAAGCCAGTGCCTTTATAGCATTCTTCCCATGCATGTGATTCGTAACATTATATGGTGTGATATTAATAGTGACTTCAGGGAGGCGGGGGTAATACAGAGTCACTTTCTCTATAAGAAGATGTTCTTATTGCTAGCTGTTGTGTCCATAGTTCCATTATATCATACTTCAAATTTAGTTGCTGTGCTGTTGATGATTCATATGCCATTCAAAAATGTGAAAAACCAGATTCATTCCTTTTAAGTGAAACTTCATAATTGATGAACTATTGGAGGAATATTTTATTTGCAAATCAGTTTGTTGCTATATAAACTCTCTCGACTTCTGCTTATCTCTACAAGAAGGGTTGTTTTGGTGAATTTTTTTATTATTGTTTTTGTAACTTATGAGTACTTCAGTTATCAGTTCTATAAAATTAAAATTAAAATCCTTTATTGTTAAAGTAGGTTGCGTTATTAGTTTTTACTAATGAATCTTAAAATTTTAATTTGAATTAAGGTGTTGGAATCCGATAAAGCACACAGTTGATTTGATGAAGTATTTATTGAACTATGCAAGCAATCCTACTATTTCGTCAGAAAGGAAAAACTTGTACAGTACAGAGGTCATTGAAATATCTGTTCGGAATCCGTTGAGCGAGTTGGCTTAGGCGAGCCGTAGAATTCCTGCTTCTGACTTGTCTAATCCAGAACATCAGGTATCAGGATATTATGGACAAACACCAAGGCCTCTTGGACAGAATATTGAAATGAAGAGAGGTGATTGGATATGCCCAAGGTGTGTTGTTTATGTGTTGTTTTCATCAAGTTCCGTGATTTAAATCTTTGACTAATTAATGATAATTTTGTTTGGCATAAATGGTCTTAAATTAAAAGTTTATGAGAATGTCGTTCAATTGTTCATATCTTCTGGTATTTTAGCAACCTCAAATTGCACATATTTCACCAAACAAGAGGTTATGTCATCACATGCTTATCAGCAGGTTTTGGCTGAAGATAATGATTTATAGTAATACCATACTTAGTACGATACAACTTCATTCTGTATTGAGCAGGTGCAGTTTCATGAACTTTGCAAGGAATGTTAAATGCCTTGAATGCAAGGAACCAAGACCAAAGAGGCAGCTGACAGGTTGGTGAGTGGGAGTGTCCTCAGTAAGTTTTACTTCCTCCTTATGCTCAAGTAAAAGGTCTGTCTTTATTTAAAATGAAAAAAAGTAAGGTCTACTTCTGATATATATTTTGTGTTTCTGTTTATTGTCCCCCCTCTTTTTGTAGGTGTGATTTCTGTAATTATGGAAGGAACACTGTGCTTCAGATGTGACTGCAAACGTCCAGGTGAAGTTTCAGTTGGTACAGTCAACTCAAGATCAGGTCTGGCATACAATATCAGAAACTATGCAAATAAGGGTGACATGGATAGAAGTTTGGCTGCCAATGAAGATAAGGCACAGCGGTGGTTTAGTAAGGTTTCTCTATTGAATAATGTCTCTGATTTGAGCAATGCAGCAGCTGATGAAGATTTTCCTGAAATCATGCCACTGAGAAAAGGAGTAAACAGGTTCGTCATAAGCACAAGGAAGAAGAGGAGGTTGGCCAATTCTCAGTATCAAAGAAACTTGGGTAATGATGCCCCTCCTGAGGATAATGATTCCCATACTGAGTGCAAACAAGGACCTTAGCTCGTTGGTTGGCTGCAGTTTGGACCAAGTTCTTGGTCGCACATCCACGTTTCGGAAACTGATAATAGAAACATCAGTGGACAAAATATTGGAACAGTGAGATCCACTGCACCTAGATCAGGTTCTCTACAGGATGGACCTACTAAGGGAAGCAATTCTGGATGTATTCCATTTGTGCCATTACCTGCTGATATGTTTGCTAAAAAAGCTCAAAGCTCAAACAAGGAGGTTAGTGAGAAATTTATTTCAGAAAGTTCTGAATCTGTCACTTCATATGATCATGATCAAAGTGGTCCTGTTCCTGTGATAACTGAGTCTGGTAAACCAGGAGATAGTTTTCAGCTTTCTGAAAACCCAGAGACCGAGGTTCAGAGCCTTGATAAGGAGAAAGAACAAGCAGAGAAATCAGATAGATGGTTCAAGAGGGTAGCAGAGCTGCACGATGTCCCTGACCTGGCAAGTGCTATTTCAGATGAAGAATTCCCAGAGATTATGCCAATGAGTCAAGGAGAAAACCGATTTGTAATTAGAAAAAAGAAAGACCGTTCTTTGACTTCTCCAATGTACAAAAGACAGATGGCAGCAAGCAAACAACACTAAATTTGTTCCATTTTTTCCATTCCCACCAGACTACTTTGCTAAAAAGGACAAGTCAGAGCCAGAGTACGAATCCTACAGTAAAATCTACAGATGAGGCTTATTCAATTTCTAGGTCGTCTGGGATGAATCCTTTGATATCAAATGATGCTAGACGATGGGAGGCTAATCTGAATGAAGAAACAAGTACGGGAAACCAACTGGAATTGGAGTTCAAATTATTCCGTTAATATTGGGACACCAACCAACTAGTGGAAATCAAACTCGAAATTCCCCTGGTTCCCATACTATCAATAACTGCAATTGGAGTAATAGCTATCCCTAGGGAAAGACAATATAGCTCAAACTGGACCATCAAGTATAAGTATTGGAAGTCCAAGTAAAACCAAGAAGTAGAAAGTCGGGTAAAGAAAATGCATTTCAGACTAGCACACCAAGTATAGGAAATTCAACTCAAAACTCCTTCAGTACCCAACCTACTAGCAACATGGCAGGAACCACAATCGGTTCACCTGAAAATCTGAATGTATGTTAAGACTGGTCGGACGGGAAAGAGTTTGGAGGGATTAGCGGTCAAGGAAACTGACCCTTTGGACATGTCAGAAGAGGCCAAGGCAGAGAGGTGGTTCCAACATAATGCCAATGCAAAAAGGAATCTTCTTCCAGTTGTTGCGACTTGTGAGCTCTGATCCTGTGAAGAAGGAAAATGATAGTAGCTAAATACACATTCATACATACTCAAAATTGTATTATTCATTTTAACCAATGCTATGAGTGGCTATTTTTGTTCCCATTTCTTTGTAACACAACTTTTTACGAAATCTATTTTAGGCGTACATGTTTTATATATTTTAACCAATTTCCTCTAATCTGCTGTGTTTGACGTTTAATCGGTTGATGGCGGGCAGCCTACCTATTAAGCTTTTATGTGGTTTATCGATCTTAAAAGTCTTAGTTAAATAATACAATATCATACTTTGAAATTTATTTAAAAAAAGTTGTCCACAAATTTAATTACGTCTTGCGGTATATACCTCAAAATAGAGTAAACAAAAAGTAGTCTTAAAAGAAGATGATAAATTCATTGTACGTCGACCAGCTAGACACAGATAATAAATTTGTGCTTAATCAACATACAGCCAACTTGAATCTAGCTACGAATTAAGGAAGGTGCACAAAATTAAGGACAATCTAAACTTTCAAAACCAAACAAATATAGGCCTGCCGCCCGCCATTCACACCAGAAAGAAAAAAAACACCTTGCTTAAGAGACAAAAAAAAATTAAGTTGTTAATTTGGAGGCATAGAAATAGAAGAATGATGATCACATGACGAGTAGTACACATTAATAATAATGTGATTAATCTGGTGTGATCTCCTATGAAAGTTTCTGTGGCAACTACAAGCAGCACATTTCAAAGCGCTTGGGGCTCCTTCTTCACCAGCAGCCATGAACTCACAGCACCCATCCACTGCGTATTTGCCGATATTTGCTGCATGGTTCCTCCTGCACTCGTTGTACCTGATCACCACCTCCTCCTTCTCCTTAATTAACAAATACCCATTTGAAACCACCTTCTTTATAGGTTCCTCCTCATCTTCTGGCTTCATATTTGTGTGAATAAGAAGAGTGGAGGCATCAGGCAATAGATATATATATATATATATATTATAATACCACTTAATTTATTGCTCAACTCCTTTTCGAATGAAAAAGTAGGTTTTCTTGTTGGCTGCTAGCTTGCTTTTAAATTACTACTAATTTATAAAGAATATATTCATATCCAATGTTGAATGGAACCATAATTATTACGTGGACATTCAACCAATTGTACACATCACGATTTGAGCAATATTATTGAGGGAAGACTAGGTAGGGTTAATCGTCGTCCGTACAACAATTATGTTGACGGTTGGATCAACGGATTTCCATTTATTTTATATATAGTGGTAGTGGTAGTGGTAGTGGTAGTGGTAGTGGTAGCTCCATTCTCCATGTAACAAGTGGGTACGGTCGGTCGTCGGTGCACACTCCACAGAGACTGTTAATTATTGCAGACGGGGTCTAAGCTATACTACTACTACGTAGCATGGGGTTGGATATCGAAATATAAATCATTAGTATATTGGAGTAGTTTCTAGTTAGTAGATTGTAGCAATTATAATTGTTTGTATAAAAATATAAAATTCACTTCTATTATTTTAAAATTTCATAAATTCATCTAAAATTATCAAAATATATCTCTAATTGGAGGGACTAGGGAGTAAATATATATGATCCAATTATTAATTTTGTATACAACATAGGATTAAATCTGCTAAATGTTGATATGTGGTTGGGATTTGATTTTGACTTCTTCTTCTTCTTCTTCTGCATGCGGAATACTTCTGCTGCTCTGTTTATCACTTCAACGCAATTGCAACCATATATATAGATTACTCATGAACCATTACTCTTTTTATGTTCTAGCATTTCCTTAATTTGGTAATAATTGGTCGAGCACCACTGCACCAGTAATAGTGTTACTGTTGTTATTAATATCATTATTGGTTGGTTTCACATGAAAATTGGAAAATGTTTATGTCCTCCTTTATTTGTAAAAAAGATCGATCACTAAGTTTAAAGTGATGCCATATCGGGCAGGGCACATCCCACTGTGGTCTGGCATCTGGCAAAGGGAGGTACTTGAATTGAACCCAAGCTCTTTTCAAGAACAAACCCTCAACCATTCCCCTAATGCTTGCTTGCAGTGGTGGCACCATATTCCTTACCACTTGCATTAAAATGCACAAAAAACAAACCAACCATTTCACGCCCATTAACTACTTACTAGTAACTTTCTTCTTGTGACACACCTAAAAAATATAACATTATTTTCACATTCCTAATAATAACTTGAAAACATGGTAGGTGTTCATGCCCTTTTATCATAACGTTTTGGTGGGGTTCGACCAAAGATCTCAGAGTCAATAAGCTGATCGCATTAACACTCTCTTGCATGCTTATAATATCAGATGAAATCAGAAATAAATGACACCTAGATATATGAATGAATGAATTAATTAATTGACACAACAATTATACACTTGTCTCACTAGTTAGAAGCTAAAATACCTGGAAATGATCTTTCCTTTTCTTTTTCTTCTTTTTTCCTTTTGATCTTTCTTATCTCCTGTTTACAAGCAAATAGCAATACAAGTATATGCAGTTCCTAACTTTCTCCAGCTTCAAAGAACTTGTCGTTTCCTGCAAATAGCCCTTACTGAAAATTTCTTGGCAAAGGAACTGAAGTTAAGCCTTTCTCCTTGGGGGGTTTAAAACTAGAAAATCGCTTAGACTTGTGTACCTTCATTCTCATAGCAGGAACCTTACGAGTCACAGCCTGCCATATCATCTGAACAGCATCACCCTCCTTCGATGGATACTGATACTCAAACAAATTCTCAATCTCCTTTAGCCTTGCCCACATCCTGCTCCACTCGTCTTTCCCGATGTTCCTAATTAGATTAATGAGAAATTTTTCTTTAATAGCATCTGAAGTACGAACGAATATGCAGAACTCAGAATAGTCAAGAACGTCCTCATAGGGGAGCTCGATTTCATCACTGATGATAACTGGAACGCAGTGGCTAGCAATGGCATCAAAGAGACGGTTTGATGAGGGAGTGTCACCCGCTATGTTGAGGCAAAATTTGGAGGAATGCATTCCCTTTGTAGCTTTAGTGATCCCATCTTTTTGAACACTACCGAATGAGAAGTGAACATCTTTTTCTTCCTTTAAAAGGTAAAATAACTCTTGCCGGACAATCCCACCCTGAAAATGCGAAACAAATTAGCGACATTTCAAGAGTACCACAGATCCAATATGCAGCCTACAAAGATGTTTCTTCATTTTATTTTCCTCAACAAAATATTCATTATTATTCCATTTTTGCCTCCATTTGTCACCTTTCATACAATCACAGTAAACTTCATCCAAATATAGTACCTAAAAGTACAGTCGAACATATTAAAACAAACTTACGCGTGATGGGAACAGGTCCAAATTAGATTATCCTCAAAAACATATGTTCATTTAATGCCAAGCTCTTGCATTCCCACCAACTTAAAGAATAGAACTTCCAGGTGGTTATATGCAGAACAGTATAACCACCTGTGTGCAAAGTGATAACAGGGAATGAGTTTAAAGCCAGTTACAATGACCTTTCCCAGTGAAATATGGTCAAGGACTTGAGGTTAGTTCAGCTAATGGGGAAAATACAGAAAATCAAACATTTATCATCACTTCCAACTGAAATTCAAAGTAAGCAAAATAACATTAAGGAAAGAAATTCACTTACATCTTTTCTATATATGGCTCCTTGGAAGTACAGCAAAGTCGGGCGGCTATCAAAATCAGATGAGTCGTTGACAAAGTTTCTGATTACATGTTTGTATGGTGCAATTACATCTTTCTCAACATTAGCTACATTTGGTGGATACCTCCCGAAATCTGAAAGGATGAACATAGCAGGCCAGAGCTGCATCCTCACATCTAAGAGGCTATTTGGATGGTGGGCGAGAATTATATGGTCTCTTCCCCCTGACTTCTTCCACTCCTCTTGAGCTGTCAAAAACTTGACCAACTTATCTTGAAGCAACTTATTCATGCTACCCTTTTGGTGTGGCTTCAACCTGGAATATCGGTTATAGCTTATGCAGGAAAAGAATGGAACAAATATAACATCAGCTTCACTCGAATTGTGAACTCTTATTGCACTACGGCCATCCAAACTGGTAGCAAATTCGGAAGAGAGGAGATCCAACGTAAGCCAATATTCTATACTGTGTTGTAAGTTTAACCCACCAGGGTATCCAGGGACTTTGGTTCGAATATCTGGCCAAACTCTCTTCCCCTCGGCCTTCCATCCTAAGAGAGCAAAATGAAACTCGGGAGGCAAATCATACATGAAAACTTTAAGTAATACCTTATTGGATTTACATTGTGCTAAGTTTGTCTTTTGATGTATATCTTTATCAATTGAAGCACTTGCAATGGTGGGCTTATTGTCACTCGGATTCCTGGGCTCAGATCTCTCATTATCAAAAACAGCAAGAAGTTTGGAATTGGGTGAGAAACTATGGTCAATAAAGTGAGGTTGGCCGGTGGAACGCAACACGAAGAGCCAAGATAATATTAACAAGATTGATGCAAAAGTAAACAAACAGAACAAGGATTTCTGGGAAAAAATCCCAATGTGGGGAGCATTTCTCTCGCCCATTGCAAAACAGACCCCAACACTTCCTAATACTTATTATGAAACCTGAACCACCATCACCTTTGCAGTGATTAGAGAAATGAAACGATTGAAATACTACAAGGAATTGGTGAAAAAAAGCATGCTAATTTGGGTCGAAATATCCAACTCAGATAAATGGCATGATTGCCCACATAAAGATCACATGAGTTGACCCAGAAAAGAACCAACCAACCAACCAATCATTCATTCATTCATTCTCAATGGGAATAAGCAATTGGAGTATATGAAAAAGGAGTTCAGACTAATTAAACTGGTGGTATAGGGTAATCCAATCTTTCAACGGGTCATCATAAAAATTGAGTCTTTTTTTGTATTCAAGAATCAGAAATACCCAGTTCAGCAACAATAAAGCATACCCAAATGAAGTTGAATCAAATCTCACCACAATGCAAAATAAAACAAGAGAAAAATGAGTTGTTCAGTAGATTATGGTTCGTACCGTTGGTTCAAGAGAAGATAAAGACCAAACATGGAAGTTTGCTGATCAAACTCTCCTCACCTCTCCTCTCCTCTCTCTCTCTCTATCCTTCGTCTTCCTGTGCAAAAGATTTACAAGTGAGCGTGAGAATAGGGTCTGTATGAAGAAGCGGGCTCGTCGCTCTGTAATGAAACACATGCCAAGTTCTTTCCTTTTATTTCCCCTGACCCCTGTTGTTTTCATTACTGTTTTCATGTTATTATGCCTTGTGCAACTGAAACTTTAATTTCCATATGTACATCCCACATGTATTTTATGTCATGATCTCGCATGTAATGTTGTAATAAATACAACCAAATTTATGAACGAGGATACTCTCTATTTTAATTTAAAATAAAGAGTTTCTATTTAAAGGTCTAGATTTAAAATTATTAAATTTAAGGTCTAAATTATCACCTCACCTTACCTCATTTAAAATTCACTAACTTAATTTTAGTCATTTCATTTAAAAGTTACTAACCTAACTCTAACTATTAATTTAATATAACATAAATATATTATTATTATTATTATTATTATTATTATTATGAGCACTTTGATATGTCCCTCATTGGTTATTAATTAATAATAATAATATATTTATTATTATTATTATTATTATTATTATTATTATTATTATTATTATAATAAAATTGTTTAACAAATTATTATTATTATTAAAATTATTATTTATTATTTTAATATAATACTAATATAATAATAATTATTATTATAATAATAATAATGTTATATTAAATTAATGACTATAGTTAGATTAATAACTTTTAAATGAAGTGACTAAAGTTAAGTTAATATATTTTAAATGAAGTACAATAGTTAGCAGTTAGCGACTTTTAAATTAGATTAACTTCTAAATCTTAAATCTAATAATTTTAAATTTAGATATTTAAATAGAGACTCTTCCTTTCAAATTGAAATGAAGATCATTCAGATCCCAAATTTGTATGCGGAAATATTAATTCATACTTTCACATTTGTTAGTTGCATGTGAGTGAGACCCACATTTGTGGCGGAAGGAATTATCAAAATATCAAGTTGTAGTTAATTCTAAGTTGTTAAATTATGAAAATATACATTTTTATTTTTTTTAAATCAATTTAAAAAATTTTAAAATTTAAAATTGATATGAGTACAAATAAATATAATAATTGTAAACTAGTTATAAATTATTATATTTGTTATTTTAAAAACTTAAATGAAATTATATCAATTTTAAATTTTTTTACTCTAAAAAATCAATATATATATATATATATATATATATATTTTAAAATGTAGATAATATATATTTTTTATTATTATTTTGAGTTTAACTTGCATAATTATTGTAGAGTCATGTTATATTTATCGAAGCTCTTCTATGTGGACATGAAAATTGGACATGAGTGTATTTGAACTTCACCTATTTATATTTTTATTCACCATTGGAGGTCAAAATATAATTAGGTGAAATTCAAATACACTCATATCTATTTTTCATGTCCACATAGAGTTTTTAATAGGGTTCTTTACAGAAATATACAACAATTAGAAAGAAATTACACCATTAATGCATTAACAAAATAATTACAAAAAGAGTGTAATTAGGACCCATATTACAAAAATAGTATAATTCACATTAATAAGGAAACCTAAAATTAAGGAGAAATAACTGCCATAATTAATAATTCAAATTCAAATATTTGGGATCTAACAACAAAAATAAATTCAAATTCAAAATAATAATTCAAATTCAAATCTTCATCTCCCTCACATACACTTTAAAATAATAGTGAACAAATAAATAAATAAATAAAATATCTGTACATGTAAATTGGGCTCTGTTTCAATTTTTACTTTTTTAGTTCTCTCTTCCCGCCGGCTTCTCTTCCGCTACTCCGCCACTACACCGCCGTGAATCTCCGTTATCCAAAACGCCAATGAGAAAAAGAAGAAGATTCACCCTAAAAAAGTTTAAAAATAAATAGATGTAACTTTTACTGTTCTGAAATTTTTTTTATGACTATTTTGTTACTCATAAATACTAAAATGGTTACCTTTGTATGAATGGTTGGCTACCAACTGCATCACATTCAAACGAAATTGGTAACTTAATAAAATTGAATTGGTTACCTTGGTCTGAAGGTTTGGCTACCAACTGCACTATGAAAAAACTGCATGTGTGAATGTGAATTGGTTACCTTCGTATAAAGGTTTTGTTACCTTGGTATGAAGGTTTGCTTATCTTGATCTGAAGGTTTGGTTATCAACTGCACTAAGAAAAAATTTAAAGTGTGGAGATTGATTGGTTACTTTGATATGACAGTTTGGTTACCTTGTTATGAATGTTTGGTTAGATTAGTTCAATTTGTGAAGTGACAATTTTGCAAACAAATCATTCGGCTTGCTTTTTCTTGTTTAATAGGTACTCAAATGGAGGGCTGATGAAAGATCCATTAAGGAATATGTCAGAAATTGCCTTGTACATGGCTTCAGTGAGGTAGGCTCCGTCCCAATTGATGTACTGAGAAGGGTTTGTACAGGAGCTCGAGGCAGGTGAGCTGCATGTTCCAAACAAATCAAAGTTATATTGTCCACCACTCGACCCACAACATGCTTTGTAGAGCTCCTCGAAACCATACTTGCCTAGATTCTTCATCACAGTGCGATAAGCGTTCCAGAAATCAGCATAAACAATGATAGCAATTTTGCAACAGGTGTTGCATCATCACTTCCATCGGTAGTTCCGATCTCATCCGAAGGCCCCTCCGCCGGTATGAATGATGTGACATGCTCCGCAACAGTCGTGGCAGCGACAAAAGCCATTCCGACGATGGCGAAGAAGATGAGGGCAAGGATATACATATAGAAAGAACCAACTTCATGGAAACATAAATAGAAAAGATTCTAGATGAGGAGAGAGAGAAGAAGCCATGGGATAACTAATCCCTAAATTAAGAAATCCTAATTGCATACTAATTTCTTAAATTAAGGAATCTTAATTGCACTAATATTGTAAATAAATATGAAATTGTATTAATTGTGTAAATATTTTATGAGTACACTATTGTTATAATTATTTTCAAAAATATAATAAAATATGTAATTCATCCTTTTTTATATTCACGGAGATTTTGCACCGACTTTTCAGCCCACATAAAAACAATGACATACACCATAAATATTTATAATTTTAATGACATTAAAACTAAAAAATTTTAAATCCACAACAGTTAATAATATTTTCACAATAAAAATCGTTATAGATCTTATAACGACGATTTTCATCGTCGCTATACATTTACAACAACACTATATATTACTTTTCACAATTGTATAGGCAACAAACTACTTTTAAAATACTTCTAACCCTACTCCAAAAAGTCTTATTTTGAGTTCAAGAAATCATTTTTGCAAAACTCTAAGCTTTAAAATCGTGTAGTTTTATTTAAGTCTTGGAGAAAACAATTTTTTATAATTAATAAAAAATTATTTTTTTGCAATATTAATAATTGTATTTAGAATTTATTTTTTTGTAAATTAACTTTGAAAAATCATAATGGATCTTCTTTTTTTGGGTTGTAGGAGTAAGATTATGGATGAATTACATATTCTATTATATTTTTAAAAATAATTACAACAATAGTGTACTCATAAAATATTTACACAATTAATACAATTTTATATTTATTTACAAAATTAGTGTAATTAGGATTCCTTAATTTAAGAATTAGTATGCAATTAGGATTCCTTAATTTAGGAATTAGTTATCCTCATGACTTTTTCTCTCTCTCCTCATCTATAACAACAGCATTAGTTAGTCATCACCCTTCTTCTTCATTCAAAGTATTATTTCTCTCTCTCTCTGTAAGACCCCAAATTATTAATAAATAAAATTTAATTTTCTCTATTTATTATTTTGAAATAATAAGGGTTGATTTTATTAATGTGGTTAGTTATGGGTGAAATGCACAAATTTTTCAAGTAAGCAAGTGGTTATAAAATATTCATTGTTGTCGGAGAATATTCGTTTGGTCGGAGAATATTCGTACGACGACGCAATCTTTTGTGGGTCCCATAACGAAAAGCGATTGGATGAAAAAAACGACAAGTATAAGTTGTTTATTAGTAACGGTGTAGTTGTTACCGTTAATACTATTGGAATACCCGGTGGTTAAAATACAGTATCACACGGTATTGCACCAATTATTGATTCTTACGTAAGAAGGCACTACTCAATAATTGTTACAGTAATTACTGTTTAATATTTTATTTTATTGATTCAATAATTGCTGCGTTGATATTTTATATTATTGTTATTTCAATAATTGTCATCACTATTTTCCTTTATCGAATCAATAATTCATATTATTTGAATAATATTATTAGATAGCATTATTGGCAATGTCTAGAAAGTTCTGTCTAAGGAGAGGTTTGGTCATGTAATTGAGCGCCAGTAAGGAGAAATCCTTATTGGAAAGCCCCCTCTTTCTTGGAAACGGCCTGGTTGTCAGTATTGTGATTCTGTAATATTATTTGTGAATAATTAATTATTAATTTATATGATGAGAAAAATATTCATTTTATGTGGATATAGATGGAAAAATTTTTAAATTGACAATTGTTGAAAAATTGATATTTTATCTTTTTCTGATAAAATAATTCATTTAAATATATTATTATATTTTAATAATATAATAATAGTGATATTTTTACAATGAATGTGGGATATATGAGTATATGAGGAGGAAGAATATTTTTGTTACTAAAAATATTTAAAACATGTTTGTGGACCCCATTTCTTGACTAAAATTTGATTATAGCCTGTAAAATCGCTCGTTTGTGGATTTCGGTCAATTTCTGTTTAGAATTTGGAAAAACTTTCTTCTGCAAAGTTGTAGATAATGAAATTTCCTATAGAAATAATATGTGGTTCGAAATTTTTTGATAAAAGGGCAATTTATTATGAATTATTGAAGTTCCGTAGTTTTGAAATAATTGGTTTTTGAAAGTTTTAATTATTTTTAATTATAAAAACGTTTTTTTGGTTTTTGTCATTATTTGGTGGCTAAATTCAGATGGTCAAGGTGGGCTAAGAAAAATTTTATAAATATATTAATATTTTATTAAATTTTCTGCTTTAGTGTTTTAAGCATTTTCCTATAAATAGGGTGCTTAGGTTAGAATTGAAAATCACACCAAAACTAAAGTTTTTTTCTCTCTTTCTCTCTCGATATATTGAGCGTATTCTTGTGAGAATTTTGATACTTTGAGTGTTGTAATACGGTGCAAGTTCCCTTCAACTCTATATCCAGTATTCCAGTCAGAAGTACTGTCTTTTCGAGGTAAGGGATATTATTTTTTTAAAAAATGATATTATTTCTTTCAATATCATTATGCCGGAATATTGGTAAGATTTTTTTTGTGAAATTTTTATCTTTTAGTGTCGGAATTACTATTCACGTATACGACACTATTCACGAATACGGCACTATTCACAGAAAAATTAATTTTTTATTTTTCGTCCAAAATATCTATTATGGATACTAGCTTTGATTGTATCCATGTTTTGATCATTCTTTAATTTTACTCCACTATGGTTATTTATGAAGTATTTTTGAACTTGGATTGTTTAAAGTACGAATCCTTAATATTTGTTTTTTTGTTTTACTGGATTCGTTTTTCTTTAAAATATTTTTCATCATCATCAGTCCTAAATGATGATATTACCGAATATCTTTGGCCTGTAGTGCAAAGATGAATAATTTCTAATGAATATCTTTGGCCCGTAGTGCAAAGATGAACATGTGTTTAGATGAACATGACCAACTGATGAATATCTTTGGCCTGTAGTGCAAAGATAAATATTTGATTCCAGATATATATTGATTGATGTTACAAGGATAAAATATCGATGATGAACTTTTAAATTCATATATAGAAGATAGTAGATTTTATTCTCTACTTAACTCTTCTAATGAATTATTATTTCCGCTGCGAATATTGATTTAAAACTTGTTGTCTATTGTATTCTATTAAATTTTTCCCTGTTGAAGACTAACGATAATTTGTTCTATATTATCTTAGTCATAATATTCTTTACTGAGCTAGTTGAGCTCATCATTTTCTTTTTTGTTCCATTTTTCTTCTCAGGAGGCGAGAATGTAGCGAGTACACTTAGTCGGGGTATGGAATGAAGGTTCTAGAAAGTTGTTTTAGTAGTCCTCACCATTTTTATAAAATAATGTATCAATAATTGTAATGAAAACTTATTTGAGTGTGAATATTGTCTATATGACAATATTTATATTTAAACTTACAGTTTAAGTGTTGTCGTATTTTGCACGACAATTATATTAATAAAGTAGTAGTTGTTTATGTACCATGTTTTGACGACTCAGAATGGGTGATGCATGCCTGTTTTGTGGGCGTCACACTCTCCATATATATATATATATATATATATATATATATATATATATATATATATATATATATATATAGTCCGGATCAGGTCCGGACTCCGGACCGGACCAAAATTTAAATTTTTTTTTAAACAACTAAAAAAAAATAATTATGGAATTGAAATTTTTTCATAATACAGTATTTTTGGTGTGATTTGGGTACGTATAACAAAAAATGATGGTACAGTCTGTCCAGACTGTACCACTATTTTTTGGTATAGGTATCCAAAACAAGTTCAAAACATTGTATTATGAAAAAATTTCAGTTCCATAAAATATTAAAAAATAAATTTAGTTGTTTAAAAAAAAAAAAAACAATTGGTCCGAATTTGATCAGGTCCGAATTCCCGGACCTGATCAGTTCTATATATATATATATATATATATGTTTATTATTTCTATAAAAATCCTTGTTCCAAGAAAATATTACAGAGTTGTACCAGGTTACAAAGAGAAACTGGCCACGTCATCTATTATATCTTCCTCCTCAGTAAACCTCTCATACTCGTCATCTTCATCTTCCTCTTCATCTTCCATCATTTTGTTACTACTCTCTTATCTGTCCTTCAATCCTGTCCTCAATACCATTGTTTCTCCCCCAGACTTCTCCATATCTTTCCTCAGCTTATCCATGCTTTCTTTTCTGCCTTCTTCCGCCAACCGTTGATTCTCTACCCGTCTCTTGTCAAGGCCAACCCTATATAAACAAAACAAGAAAATGAACTCTGATTGAGTATCCTAGTGGAATTTATGAGACGAGCTAAGGAAATAGCAAGCCAATCTGATTGCAGTAACACTATAGAAGGGAACCAGTCGGACAACTAGTTGAATTCAAGATATACTTGTAAGTTTTCATATACTCCATGCCATGCATCACCATTAACTGCAAAGACTCCAACATATCGTAAATTTTTATAGAACTCTTCAAGCGTAAGGGATAGGCTTCGAGTCAGGGTAGAAGAGTAAGAGTGCTCTGAATTTAATACTGGATGATGGTAACCAAACTTTCATACTAAGCTAACCAAACTGTCATATCAAAGTAACCAATCAACATCTATACTTTCAATTTTTTCTTAGTGTAGTTGGTAACCAAACCTTCATACCAACAGAAACAATTCACATTCATACCTGCAGTTTTTTTATAGTGCAGTTGGTAGCCAAACCTTCAGACCAAGGTAACCAAATCAGTTTTATTAAGTTACTAATTTCGTTTGAATGTGATGCAGTTGGTAGCCAACCATTCATACAAAGATAACCATTTTAGTATTTATGAGTAACAAAATAGTCATAAAAAAAATTCAGAACAGTAAAAATTACATCTATTTATTTTTAAACTTTTTGTAGGGCGAATCTTCTTCTTCTCCTCATTGGCGTTTTGGACAACGGAGATTCGCAGCGGTGTAGCGGCGGAGTAGCGGAAGAGAAGCCGGCTGAAAGAGAACTATAAAAGTAAAAATTAAAACAGAACCTAATTTACATGTACAGATATTTTATTTATTTATTTACTTATTTGTTAACTATTATTTCAAAGTGTATGTGAGGGAGATGAAGATTTGAATTTGAATATTTGAATTTGAATTATTATTTTGAATTTAAATTTATTTTTGTTGTTAGATCCCAAATATTTGAATTTGAATTATTAATTATGGCAGTCATTTCTCCTTGATTTTAGATTTCATTATTAATGTGAATTGTATTGTTTTTGTAATATGAGTCTTAATTACACTCTTTTTATAATTATTTTGTTAATACATTAATGGTGTAATTACTTTCTAATTGTTGTATATTTCTGTAAAGAACATAAGATTATTAACTAAACTAACATTATTAACTACTCAAGGCAATTATAGGTTTTTGCAACTTTTTATTTAGGTACTCTCTCCGTCTCCTATAATATATGATATTTTAGAACTGTGTACAAAAATTAAGTAAATGACTGTATAATATTAAATATAATATTAATTATCTATAATACTCTTAAATTTCTATAATTATCATACTTATCTTATACTGTCTTATCTATAACATTTTTCCACGAGGGATAATTTTTAAAAAATTGTAGTTAATTCTCTTAGATTATATAAAATAACAAATAATTTGAAAAAAACAAAATCATCTACAACGTCACACACACACACACACACACACAGATATAGATATATATATATATATATATATATATATATATATATATATATATATATATATATTAGGGACGGAGAGAGAGTAATAAACATCTCCTGAATCTTGTCGTGTAACCAACCCCAGGATGGTCAAATAATAACTACAAACTGAAAGTGAATAAATACCATAAAAGGATAAATTCATATCGGAATTACAGCCTTGTTAAAATTATAATAGCAGACCTGAAGATTATAATAGCAGACCTGAAGCTAGCTTTACTTCGTCCACATTTTATTAGAAAGTGTATATGGTTAAAAAAAAAAAAAATTCAAAATTCAACTCCAATAGCAACTCATTATCTAGAAATCAAATCAAAATGAACACCAACTCTGCAAGCATCTTTCTTTATTAAATGTAAGGTATGAGAGCGATGAAGTACTCCATATAATTACTTCAATGTCTTACAGTTCCAATAAAAATCATTGAATATAGATACATCATAAACTGCTATAGATAGATAATGTTACGTTAAATATCAATCAATTAAAGGTCTAGTGCGGGAGTAAAGTCCCCAGTGAAAAATTAGAACTGAAACTGCATCTCCGGTGCATATCCCAGAGCTTCAAGGTTACCAGCCATGGCCTTGTTCATAGGTGGCGGTCCGCACCTCAGAATCTGCAGGTTCAAAATTACAAGGATTGAGTTGTCACAGTTTTTTTGTCATTCTTTTGCTCATTTATCCTCACCTAATAAAATGCAAGAGAACCCCCCCCCCCCCCCCGGGTGGCCCTTTTATTTGTTTTAAAGTAAACTACTCCACTTTTGAAAATAAAACAATTTTGGCTTGAAAATAACTTTTCAGAGTAAAATCAACTACGATAACCTTTCAGATTGCTCAAAATCTACCTGGATATCGGATGCTGGGGCTGGGCAATGCGTTTGGATCATTTCCTTGGATACAAACCCTACGCCACCACCCCATACTTCGGATGGCTGCAGAAGCATACATACAGGCTATTAGTTCATCTATATAACTTAAGACAAGTAAGTAGGTCCAGAAACAATTTCCGTATCAATTACAAAATCATCATGCTTTTTATGCTTAAAAACACTGAGCAGGCCATGATCAACTTGGCTGCATCGACCAAGCTGGTTGAAAAGACTTGAAAAGGATGGAATTCAACAATGTTTAGCTTCTCAGGTAACACCTACGAGTCCCTGACATGTGCTTATCATGTCGAGAACACTGTATGAGCACTAAAATCCATAATGGCAATGTCCCTTCTCAAATAGTAATTGATAATGTCGCAGCTACTTTAAAAGACATTTATCAAACTAAATTAATTCTACAAATATCACCTGTAATAAATTCCACAAGTTTAACCACAAGGAGTAGAAAGTCCAGAAGAAGTAAAAATGCACCAGATGAGTAAATATAAGAAAGCAACTAACCTGATTCAGTACATAGTATACTTTGAAGCGATCAGGGTAGTTGGTAGCAAGCCCATCTAGTTCTTCCTGAAATATCTAGTATGAGTTAATTTATTCTATTTTCATCAACAAGTATCTTTAACTGTTGCATTCTTCTTACTTTTTAATCAATAACTTTTTCTTTTCATGTTCCCATTTAAATTGTTGTAAGAGGTTTGCACAATTTAATTAGACCGTTAACAATTGCACACACTTCTATTATGTTTATCAAAACACTTCATTATGTTACCAAGGAAAGAAGAAATGAACTAAGAGGCATCCTGGTTAAAAAATTAATCCTACTCCTGAAAAGAAAAGGCCAATTAAGAATCATTTTCATCAACTCTCACCTTTTGAGTTTCCTGGTTTAAGAAGTGACAAAAATAAAATAGCAAGCAGTTGAAGAAGACGAAAAGCAGCAGCATGTCAGGCCTAACATTGATATGTTCCCAATATATATGGATGCATATCTAATATCTACACATTTAAACTAGTCATATTTGCAGACCAAGTCATATAGTATGTAGGAACTAAGAAGAAAGCCAGAACTCGTTTATTTCCAATTGAAAAAAGTTTCCATGGTAATTCCAATCAAAGAACTTTTTATACTTTTATATCATATATAACTGCTGAATAAAGCATATAACAATGGCATAACATGAGAGGCTAACATATAGCCTCCAAACAGCCAAGTCTTGTCAATATCCATCAATAATATCCAGAGGATACCTGAAATTCTTCATTTAAGGAAAACAATGTGATCTTTCCACCAGAACAATATTCTGTGACAATTTAGAAAACTAAGAGGATTTAATTAAAAACTGGATTTTAAATCCTACACTTCATTTCTTTTCAATTTCACACCAAATAACCCTGAGGGACATTTTAAGATGTTAAACCTTGTTTCTAACTCAAGCAGACAGGTAGATTACTCCACATACAACTGGTCCACATAGGGTGAGATACTGTTGACTTTAGATCTGTTATACTTTCCCTGGTTAGTACAGTATTGTTACTTACTCACCAACCCTGGAACTCAATCATTCGGTAATCTAGCATAAGGTTGGCCAGGAACTATTTCCCTAGTTTAAATAAAATTTATTGTGCTGAATTCTACTTCATAAACATTTTATGTTTGAATAAGCAGCATCTACGACATTATATAGCATCACAAGTGCGTAAGAGCAAGATCCTCAAACTCTAAAATAAGCAGAATTCACACACAACAAGATAGTGACAAATAATTCCTTCTATTTTCAGTGTTTAAATGGTTAATAAGTTTCTCACATAAAATTGACAATCAAGGTTTTTCTACACAGGTACTCAAGTTGAAGATGTAACCATCATTTCATTCATCCAAGAGATTTTGACACTGTTTAATGGTTCTAACTTCTAACTAATTACTTTCTCAAAGACACTGACTACACATCACCTCACAAGGGGTCCTAATCACCAAGGTCGTTGCCAGATGGCTGAAGTACTTCACTGATGTGGAAAAAACAACTCAACACAAGACCGGGGGGGGGGGGAGAAGAAATGCAGACCACATGCTAAATAATACATAATAATTCTTTCACCTAGAGTACACGTGAATTCTGCTCCTCAAACTGGCTAAAATCATGTTTGGCCCACTTAGATAATGGTTCAAACTTATATTAAGTTTGAAATTTTGGGTTTCCTCATAACATGAGTTTATCCTGGGTGTATAGATATTCAAATAGGACATATTAAAGAAAAGAAGACTGAATTACCTTTAAAAGAATGTCCTCAAATGTAACATTAGCATAAATAAGATGCACCTTGGTGGTATCATTTGGGTTCTCTACTATAGCTCTAGCAACCTGCAAGACAAACACAAACCATGCCATATATCAATGGTGAACCCTGAAAGGTAACAGTTAGAAGCAGAAGATACTATAAAGATAATAGATAAGCATGCCTGGAACATTGGAGTAATGCCAGAACCTCCAGCAAGCATTCCGAAGGCTCTCACTTGACCAGGTTGGTACTTAAAACGGCCCTGGTAAACAAAAATGTCAGCATACAACATCTTTCACGGCGCTAACTAAAATTTATCGACTGAAAATGATGTCGTGAATCCAGCAGGATGTAGCTTGTGATGTACGACAAAATTTAGGCCATTATTCGCCTACAAACTACTTTGTGTGGGGCTAGGCTTGATGGAAGGTCCTACTGTAAGGGCTTAATGATATACAAGAAGAGCATTAGAAATTAATATGTAAAGGTTTGGGGTCAAAGTGGGGTTGTTCAGTGGCTGTGAACATAATTTCGGAATAGTGTTTAGGGTTTTGTGAGGTTTAAACATAAATTTATAATTCTCTGTTCTATATTCTTTTATTCAATCTTACTTAGATTTATAGCATGAACAGTATAACTTGTATTTCACATGCATAGCCTGTGCCAGGATAACTAATTTATACTACTAGGACTAGAGTTTATAAGCAACATGGACTCTTGGACTTCGGAATATTTAGACTGTTATAAACTCCACATAAGACAGGGGTGAGACAACTAAACATCCAAATATTGAGTCCAGCCCATGTCCAGAAAATTGGTTAATTAATTAAATACCTGTTGATAATTAATTTACAAAAACATGAAAGCTTTCTTTTAGTCTAAAATGTATCCTTTTGCGCAGTCCTTGCTTTAGGTTTCCAAAGTGGAGTTCTATTTTCTAACCATGCTAGTGCTACCACATCGGTACATAGGAAATATACACATGAATTAATCCTCCCAGCATTTTTATAAACTAGGCAACTTCACTTGGCGGGGAAAGAATATGAATAAAAGATCAGAAGTAGACAAAATTGGTGAAAATTCTACTCTTAAAATCATGTTACCTGCATTACCAACTAATCAATAGCTAAGACTGTCCAAGATGTTGCACCCTTGAGCAAGTTTAGAAACAAATTAGGAAATTGAGAATTAGAATAATTTGGAACTGGCATTCCATTGGCAACGTTATACATGAGTTATTAGATGCACCAGTCTACTACCCCAATCAAAATTAAGAAAACAAATAAACATCCAACAGGTTGCAACATTAGTATTAGCGAAGGATAACGCCAAGATGGGGAAGTTTCTCCTATCCCTATAGAGAATATGTCCAACTAACTACCTCAAGTACACATTGTATAGTCATGTGAGACCTAGAGTGTAAATTTGGAATTGAAGAGCCCATATGGATATCATATAAACATAGATTCCCAACTTATCCCAAATCATTGAATCACTTCTCATAATAACCAAACATTTGGAAGGACATCAATAAGAGAAATATACCTTGGGTCCCTTTACAGCCAAATAATCACCAACACGCATCTCTCTAAAATGATGCGACATCCTTCCTTGTGGATACATCTTTATGCAAGAAATCAAACACACATAAATCAATTAAAGAAACAGACATAATTTGAAGAATGTAAATCAAAATATATATATAGCTGACAAATCCAAGGACTCCAAAAGGGAATTTAGAATGTATACCTTTATAACTAACTCAAAATATCCAACATTTGAGTCCAAAGTAGTTGGGGTGTATGGTTTTATAACCTCTTCACCTTGGCTGTCCTTACCTCTGTTTAATAGATTATACTTAGAAAAGTTCCAAACAATAATAAAACCAATATTCGGATGATAAAGCACATATGATCATTCAATCAGAAACAGATATATCTGGCATGGGGATGACCCAAAGTTGTAAAGATCACTAGTAAAAGTTCAAGTCAATCAACGACCTGCAACTTATGTGCTGTCCTATAGGAAGGCCCAACACTGAAAAAGGTGATGAAAGTGCAAATTTGAATTTTGCAACATTATGGCTAAGCTGTGTGCGCTCCACAAGCTTGAATTGCTCGAAGGTATCAGGGTTTATGCATCCTGGCAAACACATACCAAATTCTGACTAAGATTACAGATAGCACGGCTTACTAAAAATCCACATGATAGCTATCTTAAAATTTGCAAATTCACTTGTACTTCTACATATAAAAGAAAAATAAGAGAGAAGAACAAAATTAAACCATAAATAACACCATGTATTGTTTATTGTAAATCTTTAATCTATCCAATAATACATGTGTTTGTGTATAGATCATAGTGGGTAATCAAACCTTTAGATTTCTTGGAGGAGAAAAAGTAGGCAGCTGTGGCAGCAACAACAACAGCGGCAACAGCAATACCCAGAAACTGGATCTCCGTTAATCCCATATATTCCATTGGTTGAAGGACTGGAAATGAGGAGATAATTGATGGGTTTGCTTATATGGTAAATAGCATTGAATCTTGATTCTTGAACCACAAGTATAGAAAAAAGTAAAAGGTAACTCTTTATATAAAGAGTATAATATGTTGTACTGGTGTGCAGTGTGTAATATCTGACCAAAAATGAGCATCAAATGTGAGATATATAGTCACTCACCCTCTGAAGAAAGTCAACAGAAGGGTAGAATAATCAGAGTAAGTCAAAAATGGTAGCCGCAGCATTCATCATGGCTGCTAATGTGTAAATAAATATATAGTGGTGTACATAAATACAATCACAGGCTCTCCTTACCAATCCACCCTCTTAGGCAGAACCTGGTTTTTTGTAGCACACCAGCCAACAATCATCGTCAAAGTAATACTCCTAAGAGCTATTTGATAAAAATTCTTAATCTGAATATGAATGAGACATGTCTATAAAATTTTATTATTTATTTAATATTATTTAATATAATAAATTTTTTTTTTTACTTCATTATTAATTCAGCTGCTCATTCATTCATCTCGGCTATGTTTAACACTCCTTAGTGGAGTAGCTTAAAATTCAAAAAAATATTTTTAGTTTCGAAAAGAACCGACAGTAACAAATGTCTCTAATTTTTTAAAGGAGGGAGGACTATTAATAGTAGAATAACCGTTTAATGTTTTTTTTATCAAAACCCAAAAAAAATACTGTCGTGGGTTGGGGTGGGGTGGAGAGAGGAGAATTTTTAATACACAAAATCCCAACAAACCTAGCAAACTGAGTCCACCCATTTGACACGAACGAGGCAACTCAGGGAGAGGGAATTGTAAATCTCAAGTTGCAATTTTTAACCTTCCCCGTCAAAACATACATAATACTTAAAATAAAAATTGAAATGTGATTGAATAGAAATTAGAATGTGATAATTATATTTACGTAAATACACATGAATTTAATGCTTACAGACTCCAGTCCAGAGCGGTAGGGAGAGAGAG
This sequence comes from Panax notoginseng, assembly GCA_016801055.1. Taxonomy (NCBI): domain Eukaryota; kingdom Viridiplantae; phylum Streptophyta; class Magnoliopsida; order Apiales; family Araliaceae; genus Panax; species Panax notoginseng. The sequence continues at coordinate 160,723,051 of CM029021.1, read as the reverse complement.
AATGGAAGAGATTTTGGGGGAATCAAGAGATCAAAACCTTTTGTAGCAACAAAGACCCACTTACCTTGGCCCCGCTCCGAATTTTTTGAGTGTCGCCTCTTCTGTTCTCCAAATATTTTCTGGGCAGGGCAACGCGCTTAAATGACATATATACAGAGGGAGAGTCGCCTATAAATAAGATGGAGGAGGAGGAAGAGCTGGGTTGCTTGACTCGTGGTGGTTTAAGGGCGTTTGGTTGGTAGGTTTACCTCTTACTTGCATCAGGTTTGTTAGTTTGTGCAAATATGAATATATGATATACATAAAGGCTGAAATGCAATTATCACAAAATAATTTCTTCTAACAATGAAAATGGGAAGCTGTTATCACGAAATTAATTTTGATTAATTGAATAATTTATTATAAAATTAATTTTCATGATAATCGAATCTGTGAAAATGATTTTGAATAATACTTTACTCAAATTTTATTTGAATTTTTTTAAAAATGCTCGGATTTATACTCAAGTTCGAATACAATTTTGGAATCATTGCACATATTCAAATAAAGAAAATATACCAGATTTATAAAGTGATGAATAATTTTATTTTTTTATACTAATGAATTTACTAATTTTATATACTTTATCTCATTATTTTAGGAACAAAAATAAATATACATTTACTTATCCTTTTAAGAACGAAGAGAATACAAATTTTAAAACATATATAATACATAAAATAATTAAATTATACAAAGTACTCAAATATATGTAAACATAAAAATATACATATATATGTATAGTCATAAAAATTAGTTTTTAAAACATATAATTCATAGTAAAATTTGGTATACAAGGTGTCTCATTTATCTTGTAAAATTTATTATGCTATTCCATCTGCGTCTTATTTATAAAACTTGTGAATTACAAAGATATATTACTATATATCATATTTTTATTAATGACATTTTAATTATTAAAGCAACTTGAAGTTTATTTCTAAATAAATAAGCTGAAAATAAGTTGGTACAACTTAAATTGCTAAGCACTTACTACTACTATGTTTGGGGAATAATAAGTTGAAAATGTACAGTTAATATTATACTGACTAAATAACGGAACCTTGCCAGAAAGAATAAAAAATAAAGAAAAAGAAATTGCACACGTTACCAATTTACCCCTCATTCCCCAATAAAAAAGAGTCCTTTTTTGGGAGTCGCAAGAAAAACAAACAAATAAATAAATATATTGGGATCGGTCCAATTTTCCGGTGCGTGGACCTGTCCGCCAAGACTTATTCATAAAGATACCGTGGGATACTGTGAAACTTGGACAGTTGGACCGCTACCCTCATCCATCCGAAAGCGGCAAAAGCCTCTGAAAAACCTCAATTGCGCCTTCTAATGGCGGTGTCTCTCTCTCCTCTACAACTTCTACCTTCCTCTACTAACCCCTGCACAACGTTTCGCCCCTTCCAACGTATTGCTTTAACACCCATCTTATTCAATTCTACCCATAATCGAAATATCATTAGAAGGAGCATAAGAATTTCTACTTCCTCCATTGTTGCGGCCAAAGCTACATCCACCTCTCCTTCCTTCATTTCTTCCAGAAAGGTAGAGCTTGAAACTGTCAACATTGCCGAAGACGTTACACAGGTTCTGTTTTTACTTTCCATACCAGTAAAATTTAATCTTGTTTATTGTTTAGCTAGTGCAGTTTCAATCTTATTTTAGAGGACTTTTTTCTTTCAATTTTGAAATGGGTTAGGGAAATTTATCTGGTTCAAGTATACGAATAAGAAGATGCAATTTTTTTGGACCTGAATTTGACATTCTATATTCTTTTGTTGAATTGGGAATTAGCTGTTTTACCCAGACTAACTGCCTGCTGGTTTATTGTACCTTTCAATTTTCTGGTTTATGTTTGAAAGCTTGAACTATTGAGCATTTGTTACAAATTGATGTAGTTGATTGGGCGAACACCGATGATATATCTGAACAAAGTAACAAAAGGTTGTGTGGCAAATGTTGCTGCAAAACTTGAAAGCATGGAACCTTGCCGAAGTGTGAAAGATAGGTTACATTCAACCCAAGTCTCTTAGTTTCCTGAAAATACTTTCTATCTAATGACCGTGTTTTGTACTATCTTTGATGTGAATATATAACTGGACACACTTTTCACTCATTAAGAAATGCATGTCCACATCCTAGCAAATATTGCAAGTTCAGCTAGTCATGATTTTAATTGACATTCACTATGATTAACCTGATCCCATATGTAAATTGATGATATTTCAGGATTGGTTATAGTATGATTTCTGACGCTGAAGAAAGTGGAGCAATTTCTCCAGGGAAGGTTAGCTTTGTTACTCTATTGGTTTAAATATGTACCGAGGGAAATGGGAGAACAATATCCCGAATATTTATCTAGATATATCATGCATATTTTTCTTACTGTCTTTATGCAGAGTATATTAGTTGAACCAACTAGTGGAAATACAGGACTTGCTATTGCTTTTATAGCAGCGGTTAAGGGATACCGCGTTATAGTCACCATGCCTGCATCCATCAATCTTGAAAGGCGAATCCTTCTGCGTGCATTCGGAGCACAGGTTGTTTTGACGGACCCAATGCAAGGTATAAAAGGAGCTGTTGATAAAGCCGAAGAAATTGTTCTAAGCACACCAAGCGCATACATGTTTAAACAGTTTGATAATATGAACAATTCAAAGGTCGGCCCTACCAAGCTTTTTTCATTGATTTTTATCTATTGTGATTTGTATTCTAATTCTGAATATGTTAATTACAGATCCACTTTGAAACCACAGGCCCAGAAATATGGGAGGATACTTTAGGAAGTGCTGACATATTTGTGGCAGGTATTGGAACTGGTGGTACTGTTACTGGCACTGGGCGTTACTTGAAAATGATGAATGAACAAATTGAGGTTAGTATTGTTCTTCCAATAAAAAGCTTCATAACAGTGCTTGTAGTGCTATATGCTATAAGATGACTTCATAATATTACCTGAGGCATATATACATATCAGTATTTATCATTTCCCTATTAGACATTCAAATTTTCCGATGTAACTTCTTATGCATACTAATTGCTTACACTGGAGACGCAATAAATTTATTAAAAATGTTCTATACATTAATTATTTTTTGTTTACAATTTTTTCGTACATTTCAATTAGAAATTCTATTCTCCGCGTCCAATACTTGGTTTTTAAATGCATCTCCAATTATCTGTTTGTATATATGTGTAACAGTAGTGTACATGTATAATGAACCATGGTAATGTCCATATCCTCTTTAGTCTATTGATCTCAGTGATGTTTTTAAAGAATATAGTTATATTATAAGAAGTATTTCCCAAACTCATCTGAGTATTCTCTCTCTCTCTCTCTCTCTATCTCTCTCTCTCTTGCACCCACCCACCCGTCAGGTCTATAAGATTTAAGGAGGTTTACCTATCTTGTACCTTCTAAGCCCAAGTTAGCGGAAGACATTTATATCCATTTATGAAGGTTCACTTAATACTTCTGGGGTCATCCAGTCAGTAATTTTGACATATGTGGTATGCCCTTCAAATTGATGGAACTGTTATCCTCTTATTTTTTTATAATGTTAATTGAGAACTAAGGCCCTATCCAAAATTTTCTCTGCTTGTGTTTCTTGCTAAATTAAGTGATATTGTATTTTATAGGTTATTGGAGTTGAGCCTGCAGAAAGAAGTGTAATATCTGGAGAAAACCCAGGTGGAAAGATTTAAATTTTTACACTCTACTTCCATATTATTTAAAATGTTCCTTTTGACCTGAGTTCTCACCACAGCCAAGATATTGATGCAGGTTATGTGCCAAGCATTTTGGATATCAATTTGCTTAATGAAGTTCTAAAGGTAGATAATTTTTCTTATTCATAGTTGCACATACATATATGTTATAAACCCATCCGTCCCCAAAATAATCCTTTATTTTTATTTTTTATTTTTCTTCCCTTACATGCATGTTAAAATTTGCCAACAACATACGGGAACTTCTACTAAGCAGTTCCTAGATCAAGATGAATGATGGCGAGTTCATACTTTATCCGTCAGGTTGTACTATTTGCAATAAGGCTTGAATCATCTCTTTGATTTTCCCATCATAGAAATGAATTTCTTTGTGTGGTCGTATAGTATTTGTCCATATTAATCATCCTCTGATCCTGCTTTGTTAGATTGGACATGATTTAATTAAAAAAAATAAAATTATTTGTCAATAGATGTGCAGAAGAAGCATATTAATAAGAGTGTTTTTTTGGGTATGCTGTTACTTTTTAATGTGCTTATCTGAAACTTTTTGGTAAGTCTTTTAGTATTATAAATGCAGGTGACAAATGACGAAGCTGTTGAAATGGCAAGGAAGTTGGCATTAGAGGAAGGGTTGCTGGTAATATGCAAGTTATATTTGTGTATAAGATATCTTCTTCAGTTATTGTTTATAGTTATCATTACGAGCAATGAAATGTTAATATGCTGGCCAAAAAGCTATTATAATATAAGCATGCATGTTAAGGATCTTTATGCACTAATATGTATACAAAGTCAAAATGTTTACTGCTGCCGGATTGATTTTATTGACTAGCTAATATTTGGTCATATTCTTTTCCCTCACTATAACAGTGTAGCCTTGATGAATACATTTTATTTCCCTTGTATAAGATTCTATATCTACAAAGGTGTTTTCTTTAATATATAAAATCATATCCAGAAAAGAACTCCAATCAATGACTTGTGAGAATTACTTATTCCTTCCTCGTAACAAATATAATTGTACTAATTTTGAATTTTTAGTAGACTGAATGCTATAAAATTGATAGTTGATGAATGCAGAAGTTAGTTGGTTGCATAGCATAAAATCGAATTTGTTGAAAATCACAACCCAAAATGGTCTCATAATCAATTATTGTTATATATGTGGCCAAAGTTTTTCGATACATTCTAGACCCACTCAAAAGAAAAGCTTGATTTCATCTTCCTTGGGTAATTTACTTACTGGAAGCTTCTTTCAAAATACTATACCACGTAATTGCTTGCTGGAAGCTTCTTTGCTTTAAAATCATGTATGCATTATTAAATTCTCTTTTGGCTTCAGCAGTTAAGGGTATATTAGGTTACCAATGTTTATAGTGTTTTGCAGCGGTAGCGTTTAGTGCGTTTGACCACCACATCAAAAATGGTGCGGTGCTTTTGAACACCAAACGTTGCGTTTGTGAGTTAAATAAGTTGCTCTAGAACAAACTGCCTGTAGATGAACAAGATTCTCAAGTGCGTTTGAAACTCCAAATATATTAAACGCTCCATAAGTTGGTAGAAGAATAAACACTAAGCGAGTTATCCCAAATTTCAGTCTTTTTCTTTTAATGCTGTTTGAAGTATTTACTTGTTTGGTATTTTCCCTAGGTTGGTATTTCTTCTGGAGCTGCTGCAGCTGCTGCAGTACGCATAGCGAAAAGGCCTCAAAATGCTGGAAAACTAATTGCGGTGAGTTCGTATATTGTCTTTTCATTGGTCTGATCTATTCTCTTTCACTCGCTGAATCTACGTCTGGCGTACATGAGATTGTGATTTATGAGACTTGCGAGTTCTGAGCAACTGTCAATACAATGTAGGCTATGTTATGGTTTCATTGTGCACACATTTCACCTTGCTAGAAACTATTGAAAGGATTAAACATGCTTGCAACGTTTTATTTATTAATAATTATTATAATGATGTTTAGGATACTTATTTGAGGACGTGCGAAACTTATAGTGATGACCACTCAACTAAAAAGGTGACCTTTAGACCTGCAGTAACTTATGTAATGACTTATGACATCTCATAAAATAAGTAATCTTTGAGGACTTGTCTAAAAAAAAGATACTCTTTCAGGCTATTTTGCAGTTGGTTCCTTCTTATCCAAGTTACCAGATGCTTATAGACCTAGTGTGTTTTGGTATTTCTGTTCTCAAAATGGTACTCTTATGTATCATGACTCTAAATTTAGACCCAAATATTTCTTTCTTTTTTTCTTCTACCAACTGCACACTACAATACTCTTTCTTCGTATTGGATAGATCAAACATTACATTTGTACCAAATAATTTCTGAACAATCAATTTGTTTATGCAACTAAAATTCTTTACTAACCCCTACCGTACCACGTTTTTAGCCTATGCAGTGTACCACGCCCCTATATATGTTTCACGAACTGAAATGATCCTGTTTCAGGTGACATTGCTTTAACCATCTCTAATGATACAGGTCGTGTTTCCAAGCTTTGGTGAAAGGTACATTTCGTCTGTTCTTTTTAATTCTATCCATGAAGAAGTACAAAGAATGAATGAAACATAGTGCTGAAGAGTTCATGGCACTGAAATCTGGCCAAACTCCCTCGCATCATCATGGAATATTTCATTGGTAAGCTGCGAGTCCGTTATGGTCTGTCTGTGGCTCCAGCTTCCTCCCTCTCATTTGTTGCGAATTGTGAATCCGGGTGAATTTGAGAGTTGAGACTTAAAATGAGATTGAAGCTGCAACTGGTAAAGAATCAGAATGAGTTCTGTTGCATAAGCAAGTGGCTCTACAGGCTGTCTAGTTCCCTTGGACCATTTTGTTAGCACAAAGAAGAGAAGAAATGAAATCAGAAACGGAAAAGAAATACCTCAAAGAAGATGCAACTTTAGAAGTAATTACAATTTTAACTATTCCATTGACAGAATGGAATGAATTGATTTTTTTGTTTTTTTTTATATGCTAGTTTGTAACAAAAATGATATTTTAGAAATGCTAGTAAAACTTTTTTGATTCTTCATTTTCATAATATTTTGTGCTAATGAATAATGAGGCGGATCTACTGGTGAGCTCGTGGATTTGTTGTTTTCTTTTTAAAGAAAAATATAAATCTTGTAGTCAGCTAAATTTGATCTTCCTTAGCTCAACATGCACAACCTTTTCTCTCTCTGTCATAGCGTGTCTTGGTTTCTACTCTCAAATTTGTTGCCTTTTTGGAAAAATCTTAGTTTTTGTAATATGCGAGTACATCTGTTTTAAGATCAATGCTGAATCCATATACAATTGAACAAGTTTGACTATTTAGGGAGTGTTTGATAAAATCTGAATCTGAATCTAAATAAAAAAAATTATTTGATAATTGATATGTCTGAAACATCTGAATGACAAAATTTTATTATTTTACCCCTCTGAAAAAATTCAAAATTGTTATAAATTTATTTAATATTACTTAATATAATAGTTAACAATTTTTTTTAATTTTTTTTTACTTCATTCAGCCATTCAGCTCAAAAAATCTGACTTAGCCATTCAGCTCGTTCATCTTACCGATTCAGCCATTTAGACCAAAACAAATGCACTGACCGATTCAGCTCTAAACAAACACCCCCTTACACTCAGACACGGCATGACAAGGGCTTTGAGGAATGAGCCTAAGAGCTTTTCTGCGGGGACGTAAGCCCGTCATTTAGACTCCAATATGCTCGAGTATTTGGGCTTGTTAGGGGTTATGGTCTGTCTAATAACATGTTGATGCGTTGGAGAGCTCTCTATTGGAATGGAGAGTTGGGACAAAGAGGAAGAAAATGAAACTGGGATGGGAGAGGAGAGGAAAGAAAATGGCCTACTTTTTATTTTCCTCCTTACGAGCAAAGCCGACTACTCACAAGCGGATCATAGTTTGTTCCTTTGTAAATATGAAAACTCCAATAAATAAATAAAATTCCCTTGATGCGCAAGAGATTTAACATATAAATAAAACTTTAAACTCAAGATGAAACTTTCGATGTTGCCCCTTTATGCTGGACTACTTAATTGCCTAACTTTCCCAGGGGTGAACTCCGTGTATTACAAAACAAATGATGATATTCACATCCCAAACTGAGTCCACCTAAAGGATGGACATAGCCCAGAGGCTGAATACACATGATTCACTCCACAAGCTATGACTGCATTCAATTTATACAGTAAAATCCACAAGCAACTCATAATTGTATACTTAGGTTAAACTGTTTGATGGCAACATTTATTTTTGAAGAACACAATCTTTAAAAAAAGAACACGGAGAGGGGGGAAAAATTGACTTAAAAGGCAAGGGAAACTAGAATACTTCTAATAATACTAAATGAAAGAGAATAAATTGACCATAAAATCCTATGCAAAAGGATTTCCTCCAATGGGAGCTACAGGCCCTTGAGACGGAACAGTCCTGAAATATTAGAAACCCAAATTAATTTGCTGAAAGATTTTACAATTGGTAAGATGAATGTGTAGGCATAAGAATTTAAATAATTAACATTTAACTATGCATGTTAACGAATTTGTCATGTTATGCTATAATGTACATATGACAGGGTGCAAAATATCTCTGTCAAGTACAACAATCATTAACTTGACCTAAAACTTAAGCAGCCCAGCTGCAACCTCCCCGTTTCTTTTGTGATTGTAACCGCGATTATGAAGGTTACCCATATAAAACTGGCCCAATACCATAGCAAATCCCTATCATCATAGAACCCCAAAAAAAATACAAAGTATTGTCAACAGCGCTCAGGGTCAACCCCTAATCATTTTGTACGCTCAATTAATATCTTTCTAACATCCCTTTGTTAACTCCACACTACATCAGTTTTCTTGCCATTCCCAATATACAGTAAAAGCAGAAACCAAAGAAAATATTTTCCTGCTATCCAGAATTTAGATAAGCATATTTTCACTTCTTTTCAAAAGAAGTTACTAAATATATATAATTCCATTTATATAAATATGTGCGTTTAATGTATATAGAGAAACAGAAGAGAGGGGGGAGAGAGAATCATTAATTTTCCTCTTCTTTACATCCACGGGACCACGGCTGCAGATATGGTAGGTCTAAAAGGAAAGTATTTCATCACTTCCCTTTCAAAACCTCCAAATTTTCCTTCCTATCAAACACCCCTCTGCTTCACCTCCCCTCATTCCTTTTTTCCCATTCTCTAACCAATAAGACAACTAGAGTAATCACTTGGCAGATTGTAGTTTTAAAGCTGTGTCAAGAAACAGCCCCACATCTTTACAGTAATCAGCTGTTCCACTTCTACTGCCACTGCCAAGCCCAACCTTAATGGCAAAAACTACAATACTTCTCCACATCACAATGTTATGCACTTTTATTGGCAAATAGGCTCATGAACATTTAAAAAGCAGAACATTTAAAAAGCAGCATAGCCAAAACAGAATAAGTTCATCTATTCGGCTTGTTATCCATCCAAGTCATATATATGAGGGAAGAAAAATAATTGTTATTCAGCATAATGTTATCATAATGATATGTCAAAATAGATCTAATGATCAAACCATAAATATCATTCTGGATAGACCTACAACATAACAATGAAACAAATGGAACAACTTACGTTATTTGTGTGCTTGGTGCTGGCCCTCCCAGTAATCCTAAGCCACCTGCAAAATTATGATATACTAAGACTGGCTAAAAAATTGTTAAACAGGAATGATGTACCACTGAGGATCCATATCACTTACCTTGTGGTCCAACAGGAGTATAGGGTGTCACCGGATTTTGAGTAAACCAAGGGTCAGTAACACCACCTATGAAGAAAGTATGCATCTGCCCATTTGGTAACACAGCTTGCAAAGAGCTCATGTCCAAGAACTGTAATTGACCATGCAGAACCACAAAATTAGAAATAGAAAACATCAACCTATATTGTGGAAAGAATAAATAGAGATGAAACCCAACCATTAAAGAAGAACTAACAAGAAAATAAAACATCTGAAAAAAATACTAGCTCCTTAAATGAGTATGTAGCAAGAAGACGCAAAACCTGTTTGGCAAAGTGGTGCTGTGAGTTATAAGCACTTCTACTTTAAGAAATTGTGTTTGAGACTGATTATTAACATAAACAAAGTGCATTTGGCAGCAGGTTTTTTTTTTGTGTAAAATCACCCCTGGGAGAAGTAAAAATGTAGTGCTTTTGAAAGCATGGTTACATATAAACTTGACCTTACAAACACCATTTGACTTTTATATGAAAGCACTTCTTATAGCTCTGCTAAAAGTGCGTCAACAGGCACATAAAAGCCTCCAAAATAATAAGTTACTGGACAATGAATGTTATTATTCTAGAATATGAACGATGCGTAAACAGTTTTTCTGTAGTTATTCTTCAGAATACACTTCTTAAGCAAGAATAGGAAAATTAGATCTCATTTCACAAAAAAAAAGAAGAACAATTACACCTTTGACCCTATTAGGCCATCATGTATATGATCATGAACGTGAAGAGACCTTAAGAAATTCGGTTATAATGTGAAACGATGAAGTACCTCAAACACAAACGATAGGTCATACTATAGATACTAGAAATTTTTTAGGACAACTGAAAGATTTAGCATACCCCGTTGCTGGACTCCAAATCAGAATCATATGGAATATCAAACGGGTTGGTAGATTTTATATCAGATGAATCTGATAGTGCTCCTGCCTGTTAAAAATGAACAAATTTACAAGTCACACAACAAAGCTATATATAAAAAACTCAGGGAGCACTTGTACAAAGGATTTGACCAATGTTATGGGAGTCTTCTGATCCAAAAAAAAAAGTTCTTCATTTTTATTTTTTAATCTCAGGAAAAACTTCAAAGCAATCCAATTATTAAGCTTTAACAGTAAAAGAGACTTTACAAAATTTCAGTGGATGGATGCTATTTGCTAATCAAGGTAAACACAATCGAAGTTGAAGGATAAAGAAATACAAGGTGATGAAGTACTCTACCCACATCACCGACAATGAAATACCATAACACAGACCATAACTTCTGAATTTATAAAGCCTTGCTGTTCTTCAAGAAGTTATAATTGCAAAGAAATAGATCATTATTTGCACCACCACCACGACAACAATCTTAACATTATTATCAAGAAATTCAAAAAGTATATAAAAATAATTAATTATTATCAAGATTGTTTTAACTATCACTATATCGTCATTGCCTCAACCCACCAACATTGCCTCTGGCATATACTCCCTCTGTTCAAAACTTAGAGATACATTTCTATTTTAGGATTATAAACTGACATGACGTTCTTAATATCAAACCACCACAACTGAATTCCTAGCTAATACAAAAGCTATATTTGAGAACATAAAATTATCCCTAAAAGTCATCGTTTTACAAATGTATCTCCAATTTTGGAATGGAGGGAGTATCATATATAGCATGACCCAACACTGCCATCACCGTACATGCTACAAACAGACACTTCTTCACTTCCATCGTCACAATCATATCAACAATATCATTTTTTCAATCATCGGCACCATATCAACACTCTTTGATACAGTATCAACTATAACTACCAAAATCACGCATTACCACAGCCACCACCAATCATTATTGTCACCACATTCTAACTAGTTAATCACATATTCACATATAATAGTAATGTCAATTGCAATCCAATATATTTGGTTAATCCAACCGACAGTTTTTATATTTCATAATCTCTAATTCTGATATTTCAATTTTTAGAAGTACACATTCAAATTCCTGGACAGTTCACCTCACAAAAAATAGCAAGTCAATAGAACAATGCAAAAGAAAAAGAACAAACCATAACAGGTCTCACAGGCAAAGCATTTGACGATATACTTTCATGTGATTGAAAGCTAAAAATAGGAAGTCCACTATCCGTATACGCACTTTGGATCCCGTCTTTATTTAAGTCCTGCAGCTGAAAGATTATAATGAGTAAAAAGAAAACAAAATAGCGTTTAGCATTGCCTGGAAAATTCATTGACCTCTGATTCTATTAAGCCAATATACTGATCAGCAATCGAAGAAGGATTCTGCAGTGCAACTTGTTCACTACTTTGCTGGTAAATGCTTTCAAAGGGAAGTTGTCCAATAGGATTTTCAAAGGCATTCCATGACAGCTGAAATTAAAAAAAAAAACATAATTAGAAGCCTAAGATTTATTTATTCCATTTTTAAAATAAATCATATTTCACTTGTGTCTTTAGAGACATTGTACATCGAGTATAACTTCTTGAAAGAAAGAAACTATTTATTCAAATATAAATATATAGATGATATGTTACAGTAATGGATCAGATGGCTTGCCACGGTATGGCTTCCTCTAGTGGGCTGTGTGGTTAGCACACTCACCAAGGTTAGGTACCGGCCAGATGGTCGGGAATATTAAAGGATGGTTTCACTTGGTATTTTGGAATTTAGGTTAGTAACTTGGTATATATGCACCCATTGCCATCTTTCATGATTATTGAAGACGATACATCAATCTCTGTCTCTCTCTTTTTCTCTTCTCCTTCTCTTTGACATTCCTTCTTCTCAATCAGTTTTCCTAATATTGGAGCAATTCTCTAACCATATATTTATTTTTCACGTTGCTTTTCTTCTTCAACAAGAACTTGCACCCATTTTATTGAGACCATACACAAGTCTTGTGACCTGATAGTGAAGATTGGTGCAATCCTTCTGTGTGATTGCAGAATAGGAACTGGCATAGCGGAAGAGCCACTAGCCACTGAGGACAACTTTATAGGTTATCTTAAATTTTGATTGACAATAATACAACAACTACATTCATGTTAGAGTCAAAATATCGTGTCTTTCATGCATGCATATTTAGGTTGTACATAAATAGTCATTTCATTATCAAACAAAACTCCTGCACACAAATTCAAAGAAATATCCCTTACCTGACCACTTCCTGCATTAAGGGTGGCTTCAACATTGTGCAGGCTCTCGTGCCACTGATCAGGGATTGATGAGTGAGGCCCATGAGGACTAGAATAATGAAATGAGGACCATTGCGGAGTTGTATTAAGGAAAAAATTTTCGCCAAGTTTTCTCAGAGAACCTCCATCATTAGAATGTATTGTTGCTGGGGTAGAGTTCTGAACGCTTTGACTAGGCTCCATGTGCTGAGGTATGTCAAATGTTGCCCATCCTTCATTTTTCTGAATAACTACATCTGATGATTTCTCATTCAAGGTTGCCACCGATTGCTGCTGGGGCATGTCAGAAAACAAATCTAAAGATGAAGGCGGAAAAGTTTGAGATGGTTGATGAAAATTCAGAATTGGAAGAGAAGAAATAGAGGATGGTTGAAACAAATCTACAGCCAATTTTGATGATGTCGTAGGTAACTGAAACAAATCAGGGGCTGAGGCCGAAGACGTAACAGTTTGCGACACAAATGGGCTATTGAAAAGGTCAAGACTGTCCGAATTCCCAGATATTGATGATTGTGGTAATGAGAGAAAAGTAGATAGATTATTATACAGAGACCCCGCAGATTGGCCAGCTTCTAAAGGAATATCTACTGCATTTTCAGAATTTACTGACTTGAAGGACATGGAATTGCTGTTAAATGATCCAAAGCTGCTGGTAGATGCAGTCCTCTGAATAGAAGGGGAAAAAGTATGAGCAAACAAATAAATCTTGCCTGCACGTCTATAAACATACAATAACAAATATACTTCCAATGATCAAAATACAAGTTATGATATAAACACAAACAAGTCCAGATCTCAAGAAACTCATATAGTTGTTGTTCCTTCTTAAAGAAAGGGATAGCATCTTGTCCATTGATTTTCTTGCACCTAATAATTTTGCAGAAGAAAAATAACTATTCAATTTGAAAACAATTTCATCTCACATTTATTATTTATCTTTAGAAAATAAATACTGTTTGTATATTAATACTCAGGAGGTACCACGTATGTCAGCCTGAAAGATAGTTAGGCTAGCGTCAACAAATGACAGCTATTTTACAAACTGCAGTAGCGACCACCAGAAAGTCATGAAGCCTCTAAATCCAGTGTACAAAACTACAAATGTGAAATATATACATTCTGTAATGTTTATAGCCTTATAACAAGGTAGCATGTGTTGTTTGGAATTTCCTGTGATCCTATTTTAGAACTGATAGCAGCAACCTAATTAATCAAAAAAAAATGTATAAGATTATCCCCTAGCCTAGATTGTGGATTAACATAGGACTCTCATTTGATATCACGCTCACAATCACACAACACCCAGAGAGATATAGGAAGAGAATAATCTACACTATTATGTTGTAGCCCTGTGGCATTACTTAACCTACATCAAGATACAGCTACAAATAAGTCCCAGGGTACCATTTCACAAAATGTCTTAACTTTCACCAGACATCAGCAAGTATAAGAGTAATCTGACCTGTGAATGTGGAACCTGGTCTACCTCTCTCTTGGCATTTGTGTCTGAATATGTATCCACTTTATGATGCCTTACTTCACTTAAAATATCCCTTGAAGTTTCACTAGAGGGGCTGCTGAATCCAATTCCCCTCTGGAAGGTAGGTGATTGGGTATCAGACCTAAATGTATCACCTGCACTAGAGACAGAGTAGTCTGAAACTCTGGAATGAGATCCCTCATTTACAGACCTGTCCTCGTAAACATGGTCATTTGAACGACTAGGACTCAAGAAACTAGAGGTTTTAAGGCCTCGATCTGAACCAGTCTTTCTAGTAAGTGCAAAAGCTTGTTTTCCATAACGCCTTTCTTCGTATTCGTAATCATATGGTGGGCTTTGAGAATAGGAATGATAGGAACTGGCTCGCCTCGTCTCATCTTCATGGCTCTTAAGGTCCTGTCAAGTTCATTTATACATATAACATGTTAAGCTGCACTCAGGGCTGGAGTGAAAATTTATTGGAAGGATAATACTAAAAAGTACTCACAATCCATACTTGTATGATATTCGTTATGGTAGATATTCTGATGTATATGTATATTACCTGCATACCTCTTGGAGGTTTGTCAGAGGTCTTTCTTCCAGCATATTTTTTATCCACATAAATATTCTTTATAAATTCTCGAACTTTATCAGCATTGCTGCAGAACAAAAGATATTATTAAATGTCATTACGCAAATATTTCTTGTTTCTTTCTTAAACATCAAGTGCAATAAACAGAAGATATTTCACCTGCTATCAGGGAATCTCTGCCTTTGTGGGTCCCAATCATTCAAAAATGTTTCCCTTGCACGCTGAAGGAGCAAATATTGTAAGTAATAAGCAAAGCCTACTGCCTATTGCCTACTAAAAATGAGATAATTCATGAATATCATACCTGATTACCACCATTTTGAAGAGATTCAATTTCTTGAGAAGTAAACTTTGACATGGACACGGACTTCACACGGTGAGTAAACTCACGGCTGGAACACACATATATGAAGAAATATAACAAACAGATGTATTACAGCTATAGAAACATAATGTTTTCACCACATCTCGCAAAATTATTGAGCATTAAAACACAATAATCAGTAGCACACAACACCAAATTCTGAAGAAATTTCGTACTTTATGGATTATAGATGTCATATGAGTGATCCTCAATCAAAAGTCAACCACATCTTATCAGATTAAAAAACATCAATATTTACTATTACAATAATAAATATAATGTTCAGAAAATGTATGCCAAAAAAAAGTATCAACTGTAAACCTACGTGTATGAACTAGCTTGCTCTATCAAAACATGAACATATTGGAACAATTATTTGACCATCAAAATAAGAATTAATCAACCCAAATATTATGTTGTCTGTTAAATACATTTTACATCGTTAGGAAATGAAACTTAAAAATATTATGGGTTGTCAAACTTTGTGTGGAAAATAAAGCCTTTTCAAACTACTGGTAGATTGTCAAATAGTTGCATCAACAATCAAAATACATAATTCAAGTTGAGCTGTTATGTATTTTATTGTAAAGGATTATATCCTGAAAAATCTTTGTATTATAATGCATCTCGATTCTGGGATAAATGTGTTTTGGCATGAACATGTCCTTCTCAATGTCTAACTTGCAAATGATCCTAGGAATGTCTAATTGTAATCTCACCTCCACACATTCGTTGGCTATCAATAACATCTAAATTTTTTTTACCATTCTTCCACCTCCCACCTCCCACCTCCCACCTCCCTCCTCCCAATCTTTCCTCCCTACTACAGTCTCTCCAATGTGATTGTATTCCCATCTCCCTCTTTCAGTCAAAGTGCGTTCGACTTTCTGCAATGATCAAATTACCTAATTCCCTCTTTAGCTCCTCCCTCCTAACCTTCTCTTCTCAGATACATGCAAGTCCTCCTCCTCATCAAAGTCTTTAATCTCATTACAATCATCATATTCATTTAAATTTTTTAGAGAGATAGAATTGCAATTGCTTTCCTTTGATCATTATATATAATTGTGTATACCAAATCTGTGATCCTTTGGAACTCTTAACTAGAATTTGCTTATAAAGTATAGAATATAGGAAGAATAGAAAAGGCTTCAACTCCATTGGTGATGACAGAATTGCAAACAGTTATATGAATGTAGTCAAGATAGCTGAAAATACTCACTGTATCCCACTGCATGTTATGCAAACAAATGTCCAAAAGTTTGTGCAAACATATTGGGGTCCCTGTGCACATAAATTTCCATCACACAAAAGTAATTAAGAAAAAACATAAAAAGAATTAAAAAATAGAACAGTATAAAAACTATAAAAAGAACTAATCAATATATAAGTATTTCTAAAACAAGGCAAGTTTATAATAAACTTTGGCTAAAAATAAAGGATCGCAAGTTTACCATGAACTTTGGCTACACATAGAAACAAGCAGTACATTCTTAACATCTGTTAGACTATATATAAGAACAACTAAAATCTAAAACGGGCACAGCAATATAAACAAGAAAAAGAATTTCAGACAATTTTAAAAGATAGTAAGAGTTCTTTCATGTCCATTTAATGAAACATATTATGTTACTGTTGTACAAAAGATCAAGTATATAAGTGAAAAGTATGTGTAGTCTTGTACTCTTGTCTAATGTAGAAGGATGATATTTAATAAGAATTTGTTTATCGCTGAATAATGATTAATAAATTTTCCATCTCCCACAATTAATAACTACAAGAGGGTCAAATATAAATAAAGGCGAAGTCTTTAATCAGGATCTAAATTTTAAATCTGGATCTTAATTTTTACACATAAAATGTAATGATTGCATTATGCTAATGTCAAAATTGAGTTAGAGGTGGTGTCAGTGGACAGTTGTTTTTCTTTACTTGTAAGGTATGTAAGCAACAAAATTTACGCTAACTATTCCACAACTCTGAAGATGTAATGATTGCATTCTTTAGGGACAATGAAAAACAACATTACCACTAAGCATTGTTATATATTTTCAGCTAGGTTGAGCTTTGCACATACTCTCTGTTTGTTTCGCAAAACAGTACTTAACAAATGATAGATATTGAATGGAGCTTTCAAAAGAAACTACGATTTTCAAATGTTAAATTCAACTAAATTGATAAAATGGGCAGAAAAAAATTGAAGAGATAATATATTATAGTCATATACCAAGCTGTTACAGTTGATGCATCTCCGATTCGGTGGAAGCTTCATGAGACCCCTTATGATCTTCTCGTTTCGCTCTTCTGTCTTTCTACTGCTCATCTTTTTATAATCAATAACTTCAATTAATTTTCAAATGAAAACTTGGAAAACAGTCAAATTATAAGGGCTGGAAGAATCAATGATTAGAGAGAGATCGAGATTCAGAATCTAGGGTTTTAGTTTTTTGAATTCCAAGAAACAGAACCAGGAACTAAAACCAGCTTCGTCCTCTCTCTCTCTCTTCTCTGATTCTGGCTATGTGGACCTGATGATTTGGCGTTTTAATTTAATTATTCTTTAATTTACTACAAAGTTCAATCTACTAAAAAACTTTTTTCATTTTTATGGTGTCCTAAAAAGTCTCATTCAAAAATAAACTTAAAAAAAAAATCAAATAATACCCTTTTGTGGAACTAAGGGGTGGATATAATCACAAAACTTCAATTTACATTTTTATTTAAATAAATAATAATATTAAAGTCCAATGATTTTAAATTGATAATAACTCGATTTTATATAATTTTGGTGTTTATTAAAAATAATTTTAAATATATATCATTTACTTTTGGCTTAAATATAATTCATTATCACAATGTATTTTAATTTGATAATACACTTTTTAATTTTGTCAATTAAATTAGATGATTAAACTATTAATTTTTTTTAATTTCATTTAATTGAGTTTATCACGTTAAAAAAATAATTTTTTATTTTGTAATTAAACATTTTTTATATATTAAAAGGCAAAATCGTCACACCACTTTCTATCAGACATTAAAACTAATCAAAAAATATCAGAATCGATCAAATACTCGCTAAAAGCCCCAAATTCGATAATAAAAAAAGAACTAGGTCTCATAATAAAAATTTTGATTGTGATCATACATTATGTGCTTAATTGGCGGTTCGGTACCGATTTTTTGTACCGGTACCGAACCGGTTCAACTTTGTACCGAACCGATCGGTTCGAACCGGTTCGATTTCCCTAAAAACCGAAAAAACCGACCGGTTTGAACGCCCCTAACCATAACCACTTTAACAACCGTCACCACCTCCATAACAACCACCTTCACCTTCCCACCTTCACCTTCTCGGCGACCTCCTCCATAGCCACCACATTCACCATATCCACCGCTACGAAATCCACCGCGGCTGTGACTGCTGTGACCACTGCTTCCACGAGACTGGGCCTAATTTTTAGTTTTACGATCATTAATGACTTGTACATCAACAACAAATTTCAATCAGATCTACTACTCTTAACACCATCTACAACCATCATCATCGTCATTACATATTACTAAACAAACAATAATCAATCATCCCAACCGTAAAGCAAAACAATACAAAATCTTCATTGAATACATACATACACACAAACCACCACCATCCTCAATTCCCATCTCCCACTGAAGAACCAAGAAAAATTAAAAACAAAAACGATAAGAAGTTGGTTGCCATCAAATTTCTTGATTTGGCCTCGTTCTAAGGGGAGCTATAAATTAATATTAGGTGGGTTGAAATCTTCTTTTATTGTTATGCTTTTAGGTCTTGGGTAGATCTTTTTGCCACCATTTGGGTTTGTTGGGTCGAAGGCTTTTTGGAGGGATCAGTTCTGGTTGCGATGGCGAGTGAGGCATCGATGAGTTGCGACGGCAGAGCCGTAGAGGAGGTGGTGGAAGACAGGAAGATGATAGAGAAATAACGAATTCAAGATTTGCATATAAAATTTTGATTTTTTGAGACTAGGGTTTCTAAATGTATAAATGAAAGTGATGTGACCCATTTTTTCCATATTTAATGTCAAAATAAAAAATTATTTTTTTCACATATCATTTATGCCCTGCTCAAATAGTCACGTCAATAATTTATGACGTGTTAGTCTCAATTTGATGAAATTGAAAAAAAATCAATAGTTCAATCATCTAATTGATAAAATTGAAAGGCGGATCACTAAAGTGAAATATGATCAATAATTTATAATAATAAATCATATTTAAGCATTCACTTTTGAAAAAATACTTAATAATAATAAATTTGTGCAAAAGCAAGTCAATTGAAATGGAAGTGAAAAAATACTTAATAATAATAAATTTGTGCAAAAGCAAGTCAATTGAAATGGAAGGAGTGAGATTTTGACCTTCTTTCTTATTCATGTAATTATTAAACAATACTATTATTAAATGACTATATTTTGTTTTTTACTTTAAAAATAATTATACTTTCAATAACGATGTAATACATTTATCTATTATTCTTAGTTAAGGTTATTAAGGGGGTGTAGTTGTGTAAATAATAATTTCATTATACTATAACAATATTAAATATAATAACAATTGATCTAATACTTAATTTTTTAATAAACAAAAGAAAAAAATTGACCAAATTTATTGTAAAAGTTTATCGTGGAATACTAAATAACATAAACTAATTTTTTACAATTTTTATCATACTCCCTTATATTACAAACATCATAAAATTAATAAATGATAAAGTATGAAAGAAACTATACACATTTGATATTACTATTTTCAATTATAAATTAAGTTATATATATATATATATATGTATATATATATATAGGGAGAGGATTAAGAGTAGAACTCTTAAATAATCGAACTCCCTTAAATAATAGAATTGTATCAAAACGACGTAGTTTTGATAAAACGCGGTGGCATTTTTGTAAATACGCGGTGGCATGGTATTTACAAAAATGCCACCACGTCTTATCAAAATTACGTCGTTTTGATACAATTCTATTATTTAAGGGAGTTCTACTACTTAAGAGTTGTACTCTTGATCCTTTCTGTGTGTATATATATATATATATATATATATATATATATATATAAATTTAAATATGTAAGTTTACATTCTAAAGTAGGAGGGTTTATCTTTACTCTCGCATATAATTGTCGGTTTAATTAGTGACTACTCTAGTGAGGCGACAAGGTACACATCGTTGTTTCGGTGGAACTCTTAGCATCTGAAAACTCCGTCCCTCCCCAAATCCAGTTGAATTGCTTATTATTCTCGTTCATTCGGCAGCTTATCTTCTCTCTCGGTCCATCTGCTCTTCCAATGGCGACAACTGTGTTAAGAACAGCAGCCTTTAGGGTACCGCCAATTGGCGTAAGCACCAATCAGAACTCCTCTCCAAAATTTGTATCCGTTCCTTTCAAAACAAGGAGACAGGCATGCTCAAAAAGTTACCGGATAAACTATCGCTCTCCCCATTTTTCTCACAAATTATCGCCGCACCATCCTCTTCTTATTAGTTCAGCATGCTTCGCTTCATCCGGAGAAACTACTGAGACCCAAGAATTAGAGGATATTCAAGATTATCAGCTCGAGGTACAATTACAACACACACATATATATATATATACACACACATACATAATTGAATTGTATTTGTATTTGTAGTTCTGGGTAAGTATAATTGTTTTCTACTTGCAAGAATTTGATTGGAGTTTGGAGGATAAAACTGTTAGGAGATTCAACAACCTTAGTTTCAAGTATATATATGGTTTATTATTGAATTGAAGAATTGGTGTTGCGGGTAATTCTTCTTCACATATCTGAGTGGATATGGTTGACTTACAGAAACACGTTATTCTTTTTAGTTGAAAACCAGAGCTTTAGCTACCTCATTTAATTAATTTATCAAGAAAAAGAAAAAAAAAACAGAAAAAGGAATATAGATAGTAAAAATTGTAGAAAGATACGGGCTTGTTTCTATTCTTTAATTGAACTTAGATATCCCTTGGCCCTTTCTCTCGCTAGGTAATATCCTTTCATTCACAAGGTAATATTACATTTGAATTGAAGAGATGGAATAGAGAAAGTAATGGAATGATTTTTAAAGGTGTGTGTGATGGGGACGGGGTTTTGGGAAACAGATTAATATCACACAAACACAAAACTCGATCAATTTTATTTATTCAATATCTCAAAATAATGAAGTGCATCACTATTTATAATAATCATACATAACTTTCATAATCTAAATTGGACTTTAATAAGATAACTAAAAATTAAATACGATAATTATAAATTAAAGAAACTAATTAAAATACAACTTATAATTCACGGGTTTCCAAAGTTTTTTATTTTTTTAACTAACTTTCACGGACTCGTCCTACATCAGTTCTTATTTGCTGAAAAAAACTCAACTCTGTTGAGTTATGAACATCAACACAAGAATAATCACGTCGGATCACCAAAGAAGCTTTTGCAATTTTCAAATTTGGCATGTCGAGAGCATAAATAAGAGTGAATTTGGTATTGTCTTTGATAATCAAATAGATATTAGCATGAGCATCATGTTGTGCATGACGATCCCATAATCATTTACGCCGCCCTAAGATAATGTGACAAATCTTAAGGGGTATAACATCACTCGTAACTATATTCTTAAGCTAGTCAATGAAAAATGTAACCAAACACGTTTGGATAACCCACAATTTTGTATTGGTAATCCATACAACATCATACGGCTCGGGGTAAGGCTTAACTTTTAACCCAAATTTCTTAATTGCTTCCTCAAAGATAACGTACAACTCTTAGTATCAATCACAAGAGAACACACATGTCTCGCACATATGACTCTCGTAATGAATTTTAGGATCATCCATATGTTTCTAAGCAACAAGTAAAGGTCGAAGAACACTTAACATCCTTCCAAATGAGCATCAGCTTCCAAATTTTGCTCATCGGGCACATATTTGATGTCTAACGGCTTGTAAACCTCTTTGTTTAGTTCAGGTTTCCCGCACTCTTTGTCGACAATAACAAGTTGCTTAGAGGGAGAAGAAACAACATTAAGTTTCGGGGAAGGGCACTCAAAAGACATGTAATCAAAACCACGACAGTTATAACACCTAGAAGTATGGTTATTACTAGCATTAGAAGAATTTGTGGTACGATTAGGTCTGCTAGTAACTAAAGAGCTTGCTGACGATCTTTCCACCAGCCTATTTAAAGTAGGCTCCACAAAAGTATGCTTCCACTGAGTTTGGGCTTGTATTGAATTCCTAATGGAATTACTTTTTAAATTCTCCTCTACTTAGGTGGCAACTTGAACAACATCATCCAAAAACAAGAGTTTACTTGAAGCTACACCATCTGCAATTTTCAGATTCTATCCTCGACGACACATAGAGATTAAAACTTCTTCAACCCAAGGTTATTCAGATCGTGTAACAGAATTGTAGAACATTGACGTATACTTGGCTACAAATTTACTTTTTTGTATCAACTCAGTTAACTATAAATATGCTCGCTGCTTATAATCCGAAGGTATAAAACGTCGTGTCAATGTAGCTTTCATTTCTTCTCATCTTCTCGCAATTGTATATAAATTTTGCTGATGTTGATCCCACCAAATACGAGGTGTCCCTTTCAATTTTGCTTCAACAAAAAACAATTTTCTTTCATCAGATAATTCATATCAGCAAAAAAAACTCTCCAAACTGTGAATCCAATCGAAGAATGTTTTGGGACCATTATTGTTATTGAAATCTCCAACGTCTAATTTTGCTCCTTTTTTCACTGTATTCATTATAGGATCTGGAACATGAGGATTAACTCGTGAATTAGAGTCATGCTATTGTAGTATCAGATGATTAAGATCCGCGATGGGGTCTTCAATTTTTTTATCAATATCTTCTTGTCCCTTGCATTCTGTGAGTATATCAACTTTTACTGCCAGTGTTGTAATATAAGCCTGAACATTTGACACATTCGTAGTTAGTGTTGTGATGGAATCTTCAATTCTCTTGAGACATTCATATTGTTGTAACATATAAGTATCACGTTTGGTGTTGATTTCTCCTACATTTATCATGGTTCATGTAAATAAAAATATAGCCTTTTTTTTATCTAAGGACTTAGGTGCAGAGAATTTCAAGAAGCATGGTTTGGATTGAATATAATAAAACTTCAGGGGCTGAAAGTGTAACAAATGAAAGTGTAAGGGCTTATATGTAAAATTTCAAGGGTATTTTAAAATTTAAGAAAACTTGGGGAACTAAACTAGAAAACTATAAAAACAATGGGGTACCCAACTATAATTTGCAAGGAGATATTTAGTATTCAGTTTTGGTCTCTATTTTTTCTAACCTTAATAAGGAGTACCAAGCTTATATACGAGAAGAAGGTTGAGACTTTCTCGACGAAGATAAGGATGGCGGCGACGCAACAAGCGACTGCAGAGATGGTGGGATGCAACAGCTCCGAGTTTTCTTTTCTTTTCTTTTACCTTTCTTTTTGTTTTTCTTTTCTAGTTTGATGTAGTCGGCAGGTTGCGGCAGTGTTATGGTGAAAGTTATGGTTGGTTAGAGTTGTCGGTGGTTTTTTTTTTTCTTCTGTTCGTGTGGTTGATATCTGAGGAAGAGTTCAGACTAAGGATGCGTTATAAGGCTTATGAATATTTTGACATGATACAAATAGGTTGGGTAGATTTGATGTAGAAGCAGTGATGAGCTTTGTGCAGTTTGGGTTTTCTGGCTAAGATTTAGGCAGTGATGATTATGATTTTGGCGCAGAGGTAAGGACGACAAAAGGTGGTGGTTTGGGTTGATACCAAAATGATGAGGACGAGGTTTTGGGACATCACACAAACAATTCTCACATAAAACTCAATCAATTCTAATTTTTCAATGTCTCAAAATAATGAAGTACATCATTATTTATAATACTCCTAGACAACTTTCCTAACCTAAATTGGACTCTAATAAAATAACTACAGATTAAATAAGATAACTACAAATTAAAGAAACTAATTAAAATACAACTCCTAATCCATGAACTTCTAAAGCCTTTTATATTGTTCTGACCAACTTTCACGTGCTCGTACTACATCAATATGTTAGGTTGTTGATGGTGGTTGGTGGTATGATAAGATGACAAAATTATTACTTACATTCATTTCATTCGAATGAATCTCATTCCACAATCTCACAAGGAATGAAAATCAAGCGAGTGGAATAAATTTTCATTCCATCGGAATAGTTTATCATCCGAAATGATCACAAAATAAACTATTTTTCATTGCATTCCTTCCTCCATTCAATTCCTTCGATCCAAACGTTGCATAGGGAACCATTAATGCAAACTCCAAAGTCCAAATAGTCTTGCATCAGTTGCAAAGTCAATTTAGTAGGGGTCGATATAGGTCTCGGCCTCTCTCCTTGGACAACTAACTTTTCAAGGTGGGTAAAAGGGATTTAGGTTTTGTATTAACCACAAGTTTTGTCAACACTAAGAGGGTACGAATTATGTGGTTTTGATATCTATAATTGCCATTACAAGCTTCATGTCATTCCCTATTGTGAGGTACTAAAAGAAACCAAATACCTACTGGAGATCACAAGGTTTGTGTAGTATAGTCTAACCATCTACGTTGGATATATGTTAAGTTACCCAATGCGGAATTGATGAACTTATCTTGAAAATTTTATAGGTCAATGCAAACATCTTATATCACGTCTCCAAATTACGTTTTTATCATGCAATTTGTTCTATAGAGAAGCCAGATTGTTTGGTAAAATTTCTCCTTTATCTCATCCCCCCTTCTCTTATTCTCTCTCCTTGTGTCTGTCTCAGTGTGCCCCTTTCTTTGAAGAAAATTCAAAACAATTTTAACTTCTAGAAATACAGGGAGTTTAATCCTCAAAAAGGGCAAGTGATAGGAACAAGTAGTATTAAGAAACCTGGTCCAAGAAAACACACTTGAATTTGTTTGCATGTTGTGTTTGGAGATGTTCGTTTCTATTGGTGAAAGTGATATTAATAGAAAAGCATTTAGAAAGGGAAGACGGTTCCCATTGGCTGGGATTATGATTTTGATTCTTGTGCTATACATTTATCTCGGGCAGTTATATCTTCCAGTAGATTTTCTGCTTGAGAACACAAGTAACTCTCAACTTTATTGAATTATAGATTACACTATCCAAGAAAAGAACATCGTATCTGCCATTTGTCAAATTATGTTTGTCTTGATAGAAAGCACTTGCCTCAAAACTCCCATTTGTGGAATCATGATATTCACTATTCAGAGTATTTTAAGTAAAGGCCATGATGTGGTTGGTTGTGATTCTCTTTATTTCCAGTCATGGTCCATCTCCACATTTTCATGCAGACAATGTCACAATTGAAGATATGTTTACAGACTTTCATTGGAAATAATCTATTGATATGAATATGAAGAGACTGTAGTAGGTTTGAGTTATGCATATAGCATAAACAATTGTCTTGGTTGCTATAACTGGTATATCTCCGTTATAATTTGTTGTGAAGTCTATGCGTTAGGCAGTGATCCTTCATGTTTTTTTATTGTGCTCTCAGTGCTTTCAGTTTGCCTTCCCTGGACTAATACTTTTGTTGTGAAATGTATTATCTGCTTTGCTGTTTTATCTGATCCCTTTTGTGCCTGTCTGTAATTTTCAATGGTATGGATAAATTATTATGCTTTCACTCTTCATTTCTGCACATGCATTGACGATTCATGAGGAATTGAAAGGGTGGTCTGTTTGTATGATGGCTATTGCAGGCTTTTTTAGTTCCTGTGTCTCATTTCTATGTTAATAATTTTAGTTGATATCGAACACATAGTCAGTCACTCAGTTGTGCGATTGAGATGTTTGGTGACCAATTTAGTCCAGAAATTTGCTCTGAGTTCTATATGTTACCTTAACATCTGGTAGTTAATTCGATTGCTTACAGTTATTTGATATTATCAGGTTTGCTCAGAATTTTTGTGATTCGTAAATTCCACTGTTTTTTCATGAACACTTGTCCATGATTCCTTTCATGTGATGTCACTGCGGCCCAACTTTTACTATAAAAAAAAGGGACAAGGAAAAAAAAGTGATCTCACTGAAGTCCAGCATTGAAACGTGGAGTGATTTTTAATGTTTTCAAACTAATTTTTTTTATGTTCCTCTTTTAATTTTCGAAGTATATTTGAACTTTTTTGCTATTCTACATATTTAACAGGACAATTCGGACGGTACTGCTGCTGTGGAAGGTGGTGAGAGTGAGGGTGAGGGTGAGACTACTGATGTGGATGAACCAGCTTCAGCTATCATAGCTGCACTACAGTCATACAAAGAGGCATTAACAAGCAAAAATGAGTCCAAAGTTGCTGAGATAGAAGCTCTTCTCAAATCAATTGAAGATGAAAAAATTGCTTTAGAAAGCAAAGTGGCTACTTTGTCTGAAGAAATGTCATATGAGAGAGATCGGGTTCTTAGGATTAGTGCAGACTTTGACAATTTCCGGAAGAGAACAGAGAGGGAACGACTTTCACTTGTAACAAATGCTAAAGGGGAAATTGTGGAGAATCTTTTGCCTGTTTTAGACAATTTCGAGAGAGCTAAAGCCCAGATCAAGGTGGAGGCAGAAGGAGAGGAGAAAATCAACAACAGCTACCAGAGCATATACAAGCAGTTTGTGGAGATTCTAGGGTCTCTAGGTGTGGTTCCTGTGGAGACTATCGGGAATCCCTTTGATCCGATGGTATGTTTATCTGGCTTTATTTGTCTGTAGTGTATTTAAAGATTTTCTAACTCAAGATATTACGTAGAAGTATGTGTCCCATATCTCCCTTGCTAATTGATATCATCCTATATAATTAATTGGGTATAGACAGAGTCAGAGATGCATTTTCCAATACAGTAATGGTAAGATGTGCATCACTTTCTGAAGAACTAAGTTGCAACTTTATTGGTATCCCTCTATTGTTCATAATGATCCGTCCATTCAATCATTGTCTTGATGCAGGCAAGCTCCCGAGTTGGCTCCAAATTCAGTCGAGTACTTAATGAACTTTTTCAAATGCTGAATAAAGTTAGTTTAGGTTTTATGAAGACCTGATACGTTTTTTAGCTTTAACCAAGTCTTGATTGATTTGAGCCAACTCAGGTGAGTTAACATGAGAAACAATGTATTCCAAGAATCTAAGCTTGTAATAGTACCCTAAACTTAATGATTGGATGAAAAATCTTCTATTCACTTCTATTGTAATAGTGTCATTGAGTGGGGGATACAAAAGGATTGATGGTAATGAGTTTGCTTCACGTCCTGCTGTTTCTGGCTTACTATGAAAGTCTACTGCTGATGGTTTCATGTTGAACCTCCACAAGCGTTTCATTTTCTTCTAATTTTTTTTTAACTTCTTTCAAAAGTTATTTTTGACAAATTTTATTTTGTTTTCTTCTTTTGATTTGTAAAAGCTGCATGAAGCTATTATGCGTGAAGATTCTGCTGAGTTTGAAGAAGGAATCGTACTTCAAGAATTCCGTAAGGGGTTCAAACTTGGTGACAGACTCTTACGTCCGTCAATGGTGAAGGTATCGGCTGGGCCAGGGCCTGTAAAGTCTGAATCAGTGGAATCACCGGAAGAATCAGAGGCTGCTAGTGAGACCGAAGAAGAGGGCAGCTCAGAACCAGCACCTGTTTGAGGATTAGTGACTCAATACAAATCCATTTTTGTGTTAATTTATATCAATGATTATCTAGCAAACGTTGTTTAGAGGAAAAGGAAGAAGTTGTAAACGGTTGATTGGGCGAGTCTATCTCTCAGAACTAGTTGGTACTTGACAGTAATACTAGTTATGTTAGCTTTCGAGTTTTCTTGGAGGATGGCTGAAGCAAACTGTGAGGATACATTTTACTGCATTCTAGCTTCCCTTATTTTTCATCAGAAACGTTAATTTTATCATTTGGGAATGAGTTATATTGGTGCTGAGAAACAAATGAAGTAGTAGTAATATATATATTTTTGCTTGAGAATTGACCATCCTCCTTCCGGGCATTGTGAAGGTGTACCTCGAAAGAATACTAAATAAAATGGTGGTCTTAGGTAATGGGTTGGATCTTATTACTAACTCGGGGTTGGCCTTTTTCACATGTAAAATGAAAATTTGTACAAGAAAAAGAAACCGAGAGACTCGACTCGAGTGACAAATTAAGAAATGGACCCTTTCACCCTCTAATTTAGCTTAGCTTAGCTTAGATATATGATATATCCCAGGTTGAGCGAACACAAAGAGTTAATGTTCCCAGCGATCATCATTAATTAACTCATGGTGTGTTAGACATATAATGTAACCTTATAGACATGAGATGCTAAAATTCCAACCCACCGCACTACTGCACAATGCTTGCTGCTTTCCTCTATATATTGTACTTGCATAAAGGAAAAGCTTTTGGAAATTATTAATCATAATGTAGCAAAAGGTGCCATGGACAGACCAGGTCATACTTGCACAGAGACTGGTGAAGCCTAGAGAAAGTGTTGTATGCATGTGTATTTATGCGTGCGTATAATATACACTTATAATCCTATATATATTATATGAACGTACGTATGAATTGTGTGGATGTGTATAAATATAGACTAGTACTGTCATCAACATCTAATCAAGAATTAATAAATGAATTGGTGGCCTTTTGTTTCGAGGCAGGACCAGGAGTAATAGGCTAATAGCAGTAGTACAAAATTACTAGATTAGAGATGGAATAAATACGAAGTAATTAATGTCGCTTTTCAGCTAATTGGCTAGATACGTACCTAAATGAGCGGTTCAGGAGTAGAGAAATTAATTACTCCATAAAAAGGACTCTGAAGCTTTCCACCCTCGGATAGTTGGAGAAATTAGCTTTTTATATATATATATATATATATATATGTAGTACTATAATTATTATAATTCCGGTCGGTTGGTCTGTCAAATTTTGAGTTGTACCGTTAATTCATTGTCACAATAACACATCTTTTTAAGTCATTTTAACTTGCCAACAGCTAGCTCACCCGTATATTTTAATGTGAGACTAATGCTACGGTAGTCACCGAGAAGAAGTACATGTATTTGATTGGGTCTGTCACTACGTCAGATCAAAACAAATCATATGCTCTGATTTAATATATATGATCTACTAAGTGTGATAATTGATAATGGAGTAATGATTTAATTTATTATATAATGAATTATTGACCATGATTTAGTTGATCCAACAATCGGTCAATTTATTTATAAAAAAAATTGTTCAATTAATTTAATTTATAAAATTATATTAAATTGTGAAATAATTTCACTTAATCTCTCTAAAACTTTTTACTTTTTCACTCTATTTTTTTGAAACTTTCACTATCTAAAAAAATCATTTAATTTTTTTTAAAACCTTTTCTCCCCCCCATTTCTTTTATTATGTTGTCAATTTTCATGTTAAAAAATATCTTGCTTATTTGGATCCAATAAGTTAATTTAAAATGTTATTATAAACATTTTAAGTTTAAAAACACAATAATTCAAAGATAAGCACATCGAGTCATTTCCATGGTCGCGCGGGATCATAACTACATACAACGGGTTCGGCCAATAGGAATAAAAGTTCAATCCAAATCCTATTTATCCTATTGATAATTCAGGAGGTAACGGCTAGAAGAATAGAAAGAGAGATATGACTTAAAACATCTTCTTCTACCTGGAGCTGGAGGATGGAGCGGCAGCTGAAGATATATCAGAGATATGGCGTCGGTCGGGATATGGGGAATAACAGGGAACAAAGGAAGGTGCATGCTATGACTTTTGGAACGAGTGTGTCTGAAACTGAATTAGGCATTTAATTTTGCCAATTGGCGATTTACATTTAGCCAATTCCATGTAATTTGGATGAGTAAATAGGGATATAAAGATTTTTTTTTAATGGATAGGTGGATGAAATCAAATCAGATCCGTGATTTGACCCATTTTTGAAATATTGATTCAATGAATTAAATTATCACAAATTATTAAATAAATGAGCTAGAACTTAATTTAATCTAATAAATTATATAAAAATATATCATATCAGGGTCAATATTTCACTCGTTAAAAGTCTTATATTTGACTTGTGTTAAATCATCCAACATCATTTATATAAAGTTTTCCAGAATGACCAACCAAGTCATGAGGAGTCTCAAGGTACATTACTGGATGGTATGTATCAGTGTGTGTATAATTAAGTAAGACCTAGCTAGCTTTCCCCTCCTTTTAAGTCACCTTATATATATATATATATATATATATATATATATATATATATATATATATATACACACACACACACACTTATATATATATTATTTATATTCACAATTATAGCTAGGTTCATGTCAATTATTTTAGAGCTTCAAAGTCAGAAAGGAATAAAGGAAATGGGAAGGCCTCCTTGCTGTGAAAAAGTTGGAATAAAGAAAGGTCCATGGACTCCTGAAGAAGATATTATCTTAGTCTCCTACATCCAAGAACATGGCCCCGGAAATTGGAGATCCGTTCCTACAAAGACCGGTAAATTAACAAACAAACAAACCTTATCTAACTTGATCATTTCTTTCTTTCATGTTCTATTTATGCATGCGTAACAATTAATGAAATCGATCGATCCCAATTGGATTTTTAATTTCATAGTTTCTTTGGACTTGAAGTTCTTTTAGCCACTCTCTATATATAATTCATTAATTATTAGGACTTGGACACACACACACACACACATATATATATAATTGTATATAGGCTTAATGAATGAATTAGTCTTGTTCTTTTTCTTGTAAAGGGTTGCTAAGGTGCAGCAAAAGTTGCAGACTTAGGTGGACTAATTACCTGAGACCTGGAATCAAAAGAGGCAACTTTACTCCCCATGAAGAAGGAATGATCATCCATCTCCAAGCTTTACTTGGTAACAAGTATGTCTTTTTTCCATTAATTACCTCTGATAAATCATGCATGCATGATGAAATATTTATACACTCGTTAACTAACTAGTACTAATTCCATGAATATATACAAACATATATATAAACAACAGATGGGCAGCCATAGCTTCATACCTTCCACAAAGAACAGATAATGATATAAAGAACTACTGGAATACCCACTTAAAGAAGAAGCTCAAGAAGTTTCAATCAACTGCACCTTTAGATGATCCTCATCACCCCCACAGGATCGCAGTATCATCGGATCATTCAACTCATCATCATCCCAAAAATATTTTTACTAGCGTAGAGAAAAGGATCAACAATTACATAGATATCAGTACTGATCATCAACAGGAGAAAACGATCAACACTTTCATAGATATCAGTACTGATCATCAACAGGCCTCAACAACTCGGGGGTTAAGCCACAATACTAATAAATCTAATTCTAGTTCCACCATGGTCATGTATGCTTCAAGTACAGAGAATATTTCAAGACTCCTAGAAGGATGGATGAGATCTTCCCCAAAGACGACGAAAAAGTCTAGTAATATTCATGATGATCATGCTGCAGCTACTTCAAATTCTTTGATCAAGGCTGAGCATAAAGAAGGCGACAGAGAATTACTCTCTAATGAAGATCAATTCGAGTTCATTCTATCTTTGGATAACTTGAATAATGGTATTGCCAGCTGGGATCACAAGTATTCTTCATGTGATCATGATCATAAACTATTACGTTCTGATGAAGATGAAATGGAAGCTGATGATGATCTTGAGCATGAGAGGAAATTACAAAGCCGGCCATCGTCGGATGTTCATGACGTAAATAATCCTCCTCCTCCTCCATTATCTTTTCTTGAAAAGTGGCTATTAATGGATGAAACTTCTACTCCAGGTCAAGTAGAAGAGATGATGCAGGAACTGCCTGATCCCATTTTCTGATGATCGTGAATTCAAATCGTGATATTTATTCTGGTTAATTTTAGTTTTCTATTGTCTGTTTGATCGAATCTTTAATTAGAGGTTAAAATTTGTTTTTGCTGGGTTCTGAAAAGTTGGAATCTATGAGCAAGTTGTAATTTAATTCTGGGATGGATAATTGTTAATTTGCAGTATTTTTAAATCGAAATTATATATATATATATATATATATATGTATGTATGTACGTATGTATAAAACTTCTTCTATCTAATTAATGAATCCTAGACGAGGTCTTCTAAACTTCTTCTATCTAATGTCCATATTTACCTGCAAATTACAGCCAACTACCAGGTCTGTGTCACACATTTATAAGTAAGAACATTAGAAAGAGAAGAAAAAGAAGCCCCAACTAAAGCAAGTGTTTTAGATCTTAGGGTATGGTGGTAGCATGACATCGAGATATAGAAAGTATGATTGAATTTCTCAAATAACAGGTTAAATTGGTATTCTTTTATTTACTCTTTTACTATGTTATCATAAGCATTTTCTGTTTTTATATATAGCATTAATATATACTCTCAAGCAATGTATATATAGTATATATAATAATCCAAACTTACTTTTAGCTAGGTATATATGTCATAATGCCAACCTACAACCAATATAATTTCCATAAAACAAAATAAAACGAGCGTAATTGCATGCAATCAATAAATACCAGTGGGGCTGGCAGAAATATATAATCAAAATTAGAAGAAAACTTGACTCAGTTTTTTTCCCCTTCTTTCTATATATGAGCTGACATTTGATTCCTACCTATTTAATTTCTTTCTTTTTTTAAATTCATTCTTTTCTTTTTTATGTTTTTTTTTACTAGGAGCAAATATATATATATATATATATATATATATATATATGGGACTTAAGATTTTTTTTGTTTGATTGGTAGCTCACATCGTGTGAACTGTGAAGAAATGGAAGAATATAGTTATACTTAATTGGCAGAAATTGATTTCAGAACATAGTATATGATCTTATCAGAAGTTGTGGTATCTGATCAGCTAATATGTTAAATTAAATTAGCTTCAATTAATGTTAGACTTAAAGTAAAATGAAAATGGAGAAATACATACATGATATAGTATATAATAGAAGGGAGGGGACATATACTGTGTCACGAAAGTCTTGCTATTATAGAAAGATGGTGAATCATATATATCTGTACGTAATTGGCTTCAACAATTAAACATCCCATCTCCATCTTCGTCTCCATCTCCATCTCCATTTTCAATTTCATCTATCTTTTAACAAAAATGGGAGAGGGAAACATGTGAACTCCTTGACCTTTTGGTGTAGGCAGCTGGCAGACATGGGTGTTGAATTATTACGTGCCATGCAAGGAAAAAGGCTAACTTTAATGCATAATCTCTAGGGTTTGACTTTAATATATGTAATTTTTATGATTTTTTTTTCTCTTGTATTGAAAGTTTGGGATAAATTGATTACGCATCGGCAATAATTCATAAATCTGATAATAATAATGAGTTCTTCTCAATTACATCAGTCTTTCCCATATTTATACTAATAAAAGGAATCATAATTCTATAAGGAAATAACAAATTGAGTTGAAATAAAAAACCTAGGTAAATTGCTTTCTAATTACAATAGAATTGAAAAACTTCCTAAAGTTACTAATTAATAATTAAAACTATCACACTATTAATTAATAAATAAAAATACATCAAATAATTAAAATTTTCATAAATACCAAAACATAAATTATATCGAATATTGATAAATAACTCTTCGTGTCTCTCTCTCTCTCTCTCTCTCTC